>JAVCKV010481436.1:0-11835 GCA_032274145.1 Herpochondria borealis | reverse complement strand
CGCACACGTCCGCGCTGATGCGGTCCGTTGTCAGCAGTTACTGACAACAGACCGCAGCGAGTAGCGCTGTGTTCCGCTAGTTAATAAATGAAACGGCTGAACCCGAGGATGAGAGCTAAGACTCTCCGGGCAGTCGGGGACTTGCACCCAACGCTTCGCCTAGAACCTCAGCTCTCCATCATCACCATCGCTGCCAACAATGCAGGCTGGAATGACGCCTCTTACAACGGTACTTGCCCTGCGGCAGCACAACCTTATGTGGGGGTGGTTTCGTGTCACGCTTGGGTTTGACGCCTGTCTCTTCGAGGTTTTACACACTGGTGGCATCGATGTTCCACTCCAATTTGATCCATTCAAGCACAGCTGTTTATGTCGTGAAAACTTATTCGTTGCATTCATACCAACAGATCTCTGTCTCCTTTTCAGTTCGGCCGAGGTAAATTACGTCCGCATGGCGCTTCATAAAGGCAATCGAAAAGTCCTGGCCGAGAATTAGGTTTGTTAATGGAAGCCTTTTCTGTCGAGCCTCGGACATTTGAAGGCAGAGAGCTTACACCGCTTTATGATTTCCTCAGGGGTTAACGGCTTCCCAAGGTAGGCCTGCCACACGAGAACAGTAACGAATGTTTTCTCCTCTTCTTCAGTGAGGGCGCGCTCATGATGGAGCTTTGCTGGTCTCTTCATTTTCAGAGCCGCCTTTCTCCTATGAAATTTCGAAGAAGGCATGCGTACTATGAAAGCATATTCGCGCACTTAAATGCCGTTCTGGCACGCGATAACAGCCGAGCGGAAACATTGTGCGGCGCGTTTGACAGCACGGACGCCTTTTTAGAGTGGAATGATGGGGGGTGACCCGTTTTGTCGGCAGATTAGTGTAGACCACCGTTTAGAAGAGGTGAGGAGCGGGAACGCTGAGCTTTGGCGGCTGTTTTCCGGCTCGTTTCCGCAAGGTACGGGAATTTTTTGTTTTATACTCATCTGTATGATTATCAGGGGTTATCCGGACATTGCTTCCGCATCGTCTATTGCGGTCTGGATACCCCCTGTTGTTATTTGGCGCACGAATCCCCCTCCCTTGGCTTCGCATTTAACTAGCAACGTTGCCTTAATTACTCAAACGAGAATGTCAGCGAAGGTCTGAGAAGTGTTCTTTTTAAATTTTACCGGCCGTTATGCTATTATTTGCATGTCAAGGATGGTGCTGGAGGCAAAAACGTGGCTTTGGAGGGCAGCTAGAATTTTCGAGGTAACAGTTCGCTGTCCCGGTTTTTACCCACATTGTTCTATTGTAACCCCCCACCCCCCATCCCGTTCCCCTCTTACCTGTAGTAGTAAACCCTTTGAGGAATGGGGACGTGCCGGCTGTGGAGCAGCCCCGCTCCCACGATTATGGCCCCTACCTGCACTTTGCCTGTAAAGGTTACTTTGACTTCGCCATGCGGTGAGTGGTGGGCGCAGTGGTAACGAGCGGCGTTACAATTGCGCATTTGCGCTCGATTAACCTGCATATTTTAAACACAGTACATAGCGGACCAGTACATAGCGGAGCTGACCACCACGGTAGTGGCGACCCTTTCTTTCGAATAAACAATAGTTATGCATAAAAATGGCTACATACGTATACCCAATTTTCAAATCCAAAATTCTATTCCGTGCTGCTCCGGCTGTGATCACGCGCGGGCCAGTCTCGCTCTGAAGATGGCAAGGTCGCGTGGCGGTGACGGCTCGGCCACAATGATCTTCCCAATGTTCACGTCCACGTGGTGGAACCCACTCTCAGTCAACCCCTTGGACGCAATCGCCTTCAGCGGCCATGCGACCTGCGCCGCCCAGAACGGTAGCGGGTCCCAAAAGCTGAAATGTCCGTCCGAACGCTGCGTCCACGGCCAGCAGTTCATGTGGTACACAAACCCGACATTAGTATGTGCCAGTCGAGACGACACATCCATTCCGAAAAACGCCTCGCCCCACCGCTCCGTCTGCGACACAGTCTCGAGTATGGACGACGAGCGCGGGTTGCACTCGATCACGACCGGCAGATTCGTGTCTTCGCAGCGGAAAAAGTCAAACGCAAACTGCCCGGTCAGCGACTGTGCGCCGGCAAACGCGCGAATCTTCTCGTCGAGATCGTTTGGTAGCGCGACCGAATCAAAGTGCATGAGATCGGGCGCTGAGTAGTAGCAGGCCGACATGGTGACCTGGCCGTCGACGCAGATATACCAGGCCGAGTACTCGGTGCCGCGCACGAAGCGCTGCCATTGCCAGCGGTCGGTGGCGGTCGGCTGGATGAAGGACGGAACTTTTTCGTTGGGGCGCACGTGCACGATCTCGAGCTCGCGGTTGACAGAGGCTTCGATACGTTTGAGCATGATTCCGGACGGGAAGCGGTTGACAATCGCCGGGATTTGGCTGTGGGCCGACACGACCCCGCTTTCCGGGACGGCGATGTCGTGCTTGTGGCACAGGGCTGTGAACTCGACGCGGTCGTCGAGACGGATGGCCTGGTCGAGATTCGGGCAGATCCATTGTACATGTGGGAGACGTGTGCGCAGCTCGTCTTTTGCTGCGCCGAGGAAGAGGACCTCGTTGATGGTGCTGACTGGGATGACCATGTCCACGTTGTTGCGACGGAGGATGTGCTCAAAGTTGACAATCCAGGCGTCGAGACGCGAGGTGTCGAGCGGGGGCAGTTGAATGAAGTCATCACAGGCGAGGCTGACTGCGGAGGCACTGATGGGCTCGTAGTCCGTGACGATGACGCGGGCGCCGATCTGCTTGAGGGCTCTCACGGTGTGGAGTGTCTTTGCTTGGCGGCCGGTGGTGACAAGGACGGTCTTTCCCGCCGCCGGTACGGACGACGAGTGGAGTACGGGGCGGGGGAGAAAGTTGAAGGCAGAGCGGATCCATAGGAAGGAACTTTTGACAGTTACGAGACAGAGCCACAGAGTGTTGGCGGCCAGAAGGAAGGCTTGTTTTAACAGTGTTTTCTCATCGAGGATTCGCATGATGAGATGTTAGTTTGGTCCAGCTTGTGGGTGATCTGTAGACAACAGGTGTGCAGGGCAAGTGGGATAATAGGTTTAAATGCTGCATCGGTAAACATGAAAAGAGGCCCTGAACTCCTTGCTTTCCCCGTTATAAAGAGGGGGAATGAGGGGGTGGAGAGAAGTTGGTGGCGGATTGTGGTAATGGAGCATGAGGAGGAAATTTTGAGATGAAGGGATGGGAAAGCGTCATATGCGGACAGACCTTGTGCCGACCGTGTTGGTAAGAGGGAATGGCGGAAAAGAGGAGGATGAGATTGATGCGGGATCCCAAAGCGGAGCGGGCTATTCAGCCAGTAGATCAAAGGTTGGAGGAGCAGGAGGTGAGCAGGAGGTGAGCAGGAGGTGAGCAGACGTTGCGAGGGAATAGTTCTGTCCACAGGTGGTTTGAATTGCATGTTGTGCGCGACGTCGGAATGGATATTAACGGTTAAGCTTCAAGGAATTTAAAGCGTTTAAAACACTACCATGTTTCGTTGGGGTTACGTGCAGACGGCGGCGACTGCCGCTTTATTTGCATTTTTAACTACTGTTTTTCTGTATTGAACTGTATGGATCAATTCAATACGCGCGTTTTAATACAAATTCTTGGAAATCAAAGCCCGTTAAGTTCCCCTTCGGTAACCCCTTTGTCCATACTTGTTGGACGCGCGTAAGAGTACCGTACCCGGGATTCGATCTGTTGCCGCACGGGAGGTTTCCCCCGGGTGAAACCCTGCCGTTAGCGGACAGGGTGCGCACGGTGCCCCTCGAGACACCCCGTTGACGGATGTTGACGGCCGAGGGTTTGCCTTTTTGCATCCGCCTCTAATTAAGAGATTAAAGGGATTGATTCCGCTCCACCGGCGGTACAGAACTTCTGCCCGTCACCGTCCCATACTGTTTCTTCTTCATCGAGTCTAACCTGCTTATCATGCAACATTGTGTTAATTTTATTATGAACCAACCACGTGATCGCTTCGCACCACACTCAGCCCGTAAGTTACGTAACCCCGTAATCTAATCCGAGACCCTCATTCTGGCCTGATTTACAACCATTCTTAGAGCATCGCTGCTCATCGCGGTTGAGCAGCACTGCGATCATCCCCGTGATCCTGATGGTTGCTCTCATCCGTAAACACACATTTATCACCCATCGACATGTCCCTGATCCGGTGCGCCGCGACACAACCTCGACACAACATACAACTATGCTACATGGTTTTTCGCGTTTCACACCTTTCGAGCCACCCCTCCCTGTCACTTCACCTTACACATACTACACAGAAAGAGAGAGAAACAAAGAAACAAAGGGAGGAAATGACTCAACCTCAACTCCGCGTCAACGGCGCCGTTGGTGTCTGAGTCCGCGTCTGTGTCCGTCCCTCGCTCACCACCACCTGCTGCATAAGCCTCACACTCTCATCCATCATCACCGACGTAACCACTCGCCCTCGCCCGCCCCCTGCATCCATATCCATCAGGAACGGCAGCATCGACAGCAAAAACTGCATCATCGCAATACCCACAAACAACGATGGCACCCCGACCGACTGATACGCCATCCCCGCGACAAACGACCCGATCGCCGGTCCGATCCCCATACTCAGCGACTGCAGCGTCCCCTGCGCAGTCGACGCCAATCCGGGCGGAGCAATCTCGTTAATGACCGCCAGCGCCGACATACGAAACAGCGCGTACGATCCGCCGTTCAGCACGGAACACAGAACAAACCACGGGGTGGCCACCGGCGCGAGTCGGATCAGCGAGAAGAACACGAGCATCGTGCCAGAAGTGCATAACGACAATCGCATCGACGTCATCGGCCCCGCAAACGACGACAGTTTCTTTTCAAGGCGAAACACAGTCCCTTCTGCCACGCACGACAGCATGACAGACAGTCCGAGCGCGGCCGTCGACACGCCGAGTCCGCTGAAATAGATAAACGACGTGAGTTGCAACGTGCCCAGTACAATGCCCTGTCCGAGTGCGCACACGGCCGTGAAGGTTGCGCGTGGCGACGCGAGCGGAAAGTCGCCGACAGATGACGTGGTGGTAATCTTGCGCTGCGTCTGACGGTGGAACAGACTCGGGGAAAGGTCGATGACAAATAGGATTATACTGACGACGATGACGCCGAGTAAAACATGGATGTAGAGAATGTATAACAAGTTACTGTGAAAGACGTGGTCGACGAGTAAGCCGCCGCCGTATGAGGCGAGTCCCCAGCCAACGCTGCCCCACAGTCGCAGACTTCCGTAGCCGGTGCGTGACGTTTGCGACCTCAACGGGTTCTCGCCGCGTCGCTCGGCAATGTCGTCGAGTGTAGCAAGGGCGGCGTTGTCGATGGTCGGTTCGCAACCGCTGATGAAGGCGTCGCGGAGTAAGACGACGATGAAGACAGACGGGACCGAGCGCAGGAAGCAGAGCGAGAGTGAGGCGATGTAGTACAGGGTGTGACCGGCGGCGAGGAGCGAGCGGTGTTGTAAGGTGGCGTCGCAGAGCCAGGCGAAGAGCGGGGCGACGAGGAAGGTGGCGAAGCGGCGCGAGGCGGTGAGCGAGCCGATGATGGCGGGGGAGAAGAGCATGACCTTGTTGAAGATGAGCGGGAGAAAGAGTTGTGTGTAATGGGCCGCAAAGTAGAATCCATACCAGAGTTTGAATGAGAAGAGGCGTGCCTCTTCTCTGTCTTGTTCAGGTGTGGGGGCATTTGCTGGGTGTGGAATCATTGCACAGAGAGTGTGTGTGGGTGAGTTTTGAGGAAATGAATGAGGGAGTGAAGCTTACCGGTAATGCAATGCGGGGTCTGATCGAGGATGCGGTCGACAAGAGAGTAACAGATAGGCAGAGGGGCAGAGGGACAGAGAGGCGGACACAAGGGAGACCGACGGAGGCTCCATTAGGGCGAGAATAATCTTCTTTAGGGAGTGCGGGCGGCAGAGAGAGGTTTTATAGAGGGGAGGGCAACACAGAGAGAGGCGCGGGGGAACCCGGGAAAGTGTGTAGGGGGACATCGCAATGGTCGTGATTTGTTCGTCTGGACCGATCGGACTTCTGGTTGCACAGGAGAAAGTAGACACTTTTGGGCAGACGTGGTTCTGCATGAAGGTAGATATGATAGCCTTCACTCGGCCAAAATCGGCTCACGTGTCTCGAATGGGGGGCGTTGTGGTTACGACGCCGAGAGGACAAATTTTTATCGCGGGCGGCGGTCGGGCAGTGGAGCAACTGGTCGATCAACCTCGAAATCAGGAAGCGGACAACGTTCACGGAGTGGAAACAGTGCAATCGACGGCGCACACTGAGCCAGTAAATCCCTTTACTGCAGTGAGCACGTGTCCGCCTAGCCTTATCTAACCGTGGGACGCACGGCCTCATCCTTGGCGACCCCTGTTGTAAACCCGTTTCCGAGCTGGGTTTTTGTAGAAAATAAATAAATAAAAATGTCCCTTTCTTCCATAAAACGAAAAACAGTGAAGCAGTTTATTGCTGTGCGCCGAGTTATCGAGTTAGCCATCTCTCTCTGCCTCAATGGTAGCATGGCCGGCCATCCGGATCTTTCTTTGCTTCCTCCTCTTCTTCTTCTTTTTTTTTCCAATTTTTTTTCGCGACCGGAAGTACAGAGGAGCGGCAAAGGCGACGAGACGACCGATGGAGGCGTTTTGTTTTGTTCCGTGCCATCCACACCACGCTTAATGTGAAAGCGGCAAGGTTCTCTCGACGCCGTAACAAAATCTTTTCCGACAAGCCCTCTCGCGCAGACAGACACGTACGCATCTCGGTAAACTACACATATTATTACTTATATCGTCGCCACCACCCAGGGCTGGACTCCCGCAACAGTGCTAGCAGACGACTGCATCAGCGGCGACACTTACCCAAGCACCCACACAAACAACAGACACGTATGGGCAAATTCTCGGTGCGGCGGACCGGACCACCCTGGCGATCTCTGTTATTTCACTGCATACCGTTTACAGCCCGCCCTCTCTCTCTCTTCCTCCCTCCCTCTGGACATACCTCACGCGCTCCAGATTCACGAAAACACTGCTTACAACAGCACGTCCAAGTGACAGAACGCTTCGGAAGCGATAATTTCTCGTTTCGACAGATACCTTGTTTCTCTCTTTCTTTCTTCTCTCATGCACAGTCAAGTTACAAATTCAAAATGCAATGTTAACGTTGAGGCAGTTTTCACGTAGAATAACGGGTGAGAACCGGGTGCGCCATAGTCAGTCGGAAGCAGGGAGGTCGCCAGGTCGATGCCGTGCAGGATATTTTGGAGGAAAATGGAAACGATACAGATGTTGGATGACACAACGCAAGTATTTCAACTTCACTGTTGCCGTGCATTGGCCGAGGACGAGATATCACGCATGAGCACGTTACTGGAACAATGAGTGCTTCAGGCAGGGTACCGTATCTTACAGGTAGTGTTCTCTCCGTTCGTCTGCTCGCCAGGTCACCCCCTCAAAAAAAGAAAAAACACCAGCGAGGTTGCATGCCCGCACCGAGTTGTTTCCATCCTACGCGTTTTTTGCCTCGTAATCCGGCGATGCGTGTGTAGGACGAGAGGGGACGAGAGGGGACGAGAGGGGACGAGAGGGGCCGAGAGAAATAATCGGGCCAACCTTCTGCGCAACGGCTTTGCATAACAGAGACACGGAGAGGGTAGACACAGCCTGGTCCTGAGGGTCCTGGCGCTGAATAAACAAAAAAAGGAGTGCTACCCCGTGCTGCAGAATGAGCATCCTTGAGTTAGTGGTAACTCAGGAACAGGCTGTTCAAAGATGAGCGCAGTCTGGGGGCAGTTGTGCCAACTTGGCATGTTCTGACATTGAGAATACGTGAAGGGCCCTAATATCGTAGAACTCTTCAAGGCTTGTACCGTATCTATTTTTGTGCGGAGGCGGTAGATACACAGCCTCAGTGCAGGTAATCTATCTGCTCAGACTCGAGCAAGGACGTCCAGTAGGATTGTGGAATCACGCCGCTAACCAGTCTGACCATCGGCTGGCCACAGAGTAACTCCCTGCGCAGGCGGGGAGAGCGGGCGGGCACGCAACTGTATGATGCGCACAGAGTACAGAGATGCATAATGAATAAACTCCAATCACTGCTCCAAATACGAAAAGTGTATTTTACTCGTTTGCGTCTAAAAACAAATAAGGATGTCTACAACAGGCCGGATGCCTCTGCCCATCGATCGGGAAGTCCTTTTTTTCATGATCCTTGCAACTTGGATCTCAACGAATGCAACCCTTGGCCCGTTGCATTTTGTCGCCACGAAATTAAAGTAAATTATTAATTACTAATTACTATCAGTACAGTACCTTTCTTTCTATAAACCACATTTAAATCTTTGTTGTTTTGCGGGAGTTTTAGAATTTTAAATTTCATTTCCAATTGCACAACTTGCCCAACGACAGCGATCCATCATCTCCATCGCCCGAAATCCCCACTGTCATGTTCCGCCCGTATTATTCTCAACCTTTAACCTCTCTTTGCTCGCACTCTCTGCAATGCACTTGCGTTACCGGTAGTTCCATTTCTCATGGTCCACTTCAACCGAGCTGCAGAGGATGCAACTGCAGCAGCTTGAGGGACAAATTCGCTAGAAAAGGCCAAATGGCAGAGCTTTCGGGGCTATGGTGAGTATTAAAGCTAGAGTTGGATAGCAACTACCACGATGTAGGCATCGAACACAACCGATCAACACGACCACTAAAGGAAAAGATCACTCGTGAGAAAAGGGTTACCATCAAACGACGAAGAGGTCTGGCAGAATGTACCACCCTCGACTTATCCCGACCATTATTCCAGCGTATCACGTCTGTATCGCGGACAGAGACAGATCATCTCTTCTATCTCATTTGCATCTCCCCACGTGCCATCCCCGACTCCGACTTTTATTCGCTAATGTGTCCCGATCTTGACATGGGGGTCCGAATTTTTCACTCCTTGGCGTGTTGGCCAATGGCCGTTGAGAATACTCAGCTGCATAGGTACGACAAAGCACTGTAAGCACAGGTGGATAGGCGGCGTACACAGCGGTTACGACGGGGGTAACGGGTATGCGTGCCACGTGGTATTTGTCACGCTGTCGCGTTCTGCGCTGGCTCGATATGACTGAATAATAAAACATGATTGTTAGATTAACTTTCACGGACAACCCACGTGCCAGGTATTGGAGAAAGAGCGCCGACCAAGGCGGAAACCGCCGAAACACGCCTGTTTTGATCCGGCGGGCCAGGATGCAGAGAGGGACCAGGTCGGGAGGGGCCATACCAAACCGGTGTCGGTGGATATCATCGAAGAGTTGGTCGAGAGGGGTAACACACGGACCAGGTGATCCCGAGAACGGCAATTGAACCCCTCGACCATAGCCTAGCCAAAGACAAGGAAAACAGAGCGACGAACCGACGCGGGCAGCGAGAACAACTGCAAGACGCATTAACGCCAACAAAGATAAAAAACGCGAAACGCACCGACGCGGACCACAAAAAGAACCGCCAAATTAACTGACCCAGACTGAGAAGACTACAACGAGACGACCCGATGGAGAAGAACTTTATTTTTGCAGGGCTCTCTTAGATGAAGTTTGAGGCCGATGTTATTTTAATGCCTGGGGAGTATGAAATTAAAGGATCTATAATAACTCGAAGGATGGAATGGAATTTCTACATGATGCTTGGGAGAATGTGGTGGGGTACTTGAAGCGCGAAATATCTGGAAAGTCAAAGAAAAAGATCCTTGTTTTTCTGAAGGATGGATCGAACTGGAGTCTGTTGCGATGCGAGGCTCTAGACGGGTTTTAAATAATGAGGGGATGTTAAATGTGGCTGGGAGACGGTCTGGTGAAGTAATTTAGAGACATGTGATAATGGGAGGCCCTGCGACTTTGTTTGCAACGGGCGTTTCGGGAAGTCAAAGTGCCTGTGTTAGAGGCGAAGAATGTGAAAGGAAAAGGTGCTACGGACATGGAATGGTCCCCAAAATTGGACTGATGGCGCCGCGTCGTATAAATCATAGAGCTCATGCGAGAATTTGAAGAGGGGAGTAGGTGAATTGGGCAGCATGATCTGTGGAACTACCAAACTAGAAAAATGGGGCTGATTGTGTTCATGCTCTCTAGAATGTCCTTTTTGCACAATTAGAGTACATCGGGACTCAGGTGAATAAATTTGACATCCTGAGCAAATAAGATAATAAATATAAAGATCCGCCGTGACGCGAATGGTGTGAGTGAAAGCTATCTGGAAGTGATGAGGACAAGAGAAGAAGAAAAGGGAAAGGATAAAAAGAGTATGGCTGGGGAAATTGTGGTCCTCTTCGACGACTACGGGATAGATGAGTCGGATGGATCGAAGAATCCTCCTCCTAGAAGCGGTTAAGTGAAGGAAAGCCTGGGTGGAGTGGGACGTGAAATCGATGCAAAAGGATCGTGCGATACGATGGAAGAGATTGCGACTACGGATGAAAAGATGGTGAAGAGTCTCGCAATTGATATGGCAGAAATGAGCAAGATGGTGGAGGGTGTGACGCATCTAGAGATGTCTGAGGCAAAGAGTATGAAGCATCTGGACCGGTCCGAGGCCAGTAGAGTCGGATGAATCCTGCGCTACGAGCGGGTCCAACGTTCCCAGACTTGTGCACGACACTAATGAACCGACACGGTATACGAAAAACCTAGCGTTTCGAGGCATTTAGTATGGTAGATCAAGCAAGTAAAGTGGTAGGGTAGCGGGCAAGCGTCTAATTACATTGCGGTACGAGTGCGTCATGGAAAAACCGCATGTAAATTCACCTTGCCTCACCCGTCTAATAATCAGGAGATTAGAGGGAAAAAATCTTCAACTTGGAGCGCAAGGGGATCCAAAACCACGGACTGATCTTGAAGCCCGTGGGATGTAAGTTGAACACAGTCCTGCAGAAATTTTCTGATCGTTGCACGAAATTAATGTGAAGAATCGATCCCGAACGGGAAACCCACACATAGTGAACTATATATCTTCGTTCTATAATAATGAGTATGACGGCTATGAAGAGTCGGAACTCTCTGCGTGGGAAGAGTAGGTACCCCCAGGGAACGGGTATGATGGAAAGGTGGTGGTACCGGTGCAACATAAGGAAATGCCGAGTTCTGGACAGAAAAAAATTGAGGGAGAAGGATATGACGCGGGCGAAGAGCCGCTATCTTCTGAAAATGACAAATCTACATATTGCATTCCTCGTGGCCACCGAATTCTCAAGGGCAACGACGGAATGTGTCCGGACCGACCATCAGGGATCATAGTGAGGAATATGGTATTGAAGCAGGTGGACTGCAGCATCGAGCACTTAGAAGCTTACGCGAACAAGGCGAACCTGATTTTGGCACCTTGTTAGTTCATGCGTGAAGTGAAACACATCGTTGAAAGGTATGGATAACCACTCCGTATGAGGAGATAGCGGTATCATGAAAGAGGCGTACGAAAGTACCCGAAAAAGCTTCTGTACGACTGTCCGCTTACCAGCGGAGAGACAATCTGCTCGTTCTAAATTACCATCCATGGCAGCTTGTTCCCCATCAGCTAAAAAGAAATTAATTTTGATGCCTAGGACAGAGAAAAGTCAGCTTACTCAGCTACTGTGCGGGTTGTTGTCGGGCGTCTTTCGCATCCGACATTCCAGACTTTTGGAACGCGACAGCTCCCTCATGCTGTAGAAAAAGAAGTTGTGCACTTGCTCACGAACGCTGATCTAACGGTCGATCAAGTAAGAAGGCACGTACGGACCACTGTGGTGCGGTGTGGTAGCTCACTCCCGTCGC
>JAVCKV010481325.1:0-11836 GCA_032274145.1 Herpochondria borealis | reverse complement strand
GCTCGCAGCACTAGGTTTGATTCTTTACCAAATCACGTTACAATGCGCAAAGAGATGCATTGCAAAGATGTCGGGACCGCTTCAGTAAACAGCGTTGGCCCTCATATATGGGGACTGACATTGCGGTCAGTCTTCTTGTAGAGTTGATCATTAGAATTTTGTATGGTCGTGACAAGGCAGGGCATCATACAAGGCGGGCGAAAATGGAGAATAAGCATACACACAGTTGCAAGCCCACTCACAACGTCCCGGTGGCATATCCCTGACCTGATATTGATGCGGAGTCTGCAGCGACGGCAGGTCTTGATGCGGAGTCTGCAGCGACGGCAGGTCATAAGGCCCCTGATGGTGCTCTTTGCAGACAGTATCCGCTGTCGACGAGACTCAGCACACTCTTCTCCGAGCGCCCTTTGTTTGTGAGGTCTACAGCGCAGACAAAGTGTGACAGAAGCCTTGGATCTTTTGTCCCATTACCTGGAACAGCCAGTTGCTGATTTCGTCATGTACGTTCCAGTTTATGACAGACATGCTACATCAAGACTTTTTGCAGCCGTTGCCGTCTTGTGGCGCCGCAACTCTCCAGCTCCATTGCCAGCCAATGCAATGGCTACACTTGTTGGCGCATGGTCATTTGGTACTCCAAGGATTTGGACAACAGTACGAAACACGAAATCCGCACGGTCGTCTTGTGGGAGTGCAAACGCAAGACTACCATGTGTACGACGCAGTGAATGCTCCCACAATCACTATATCAGCGTTGGAATTACTTCACGGTTGTGTGGATTTCACAGACACCGTTGGACGTTGATGCTGTGGTGGCACAGGCTTCTATGCAGGGCGCCACCGATCCCAGTTTGATCTTCAGAGGCTCAAGCAGAAGCTTCAGCAACTTCAAAAGTTTTATGGTTAGACATGCATAGTTCATTACCATAGTGCTTGTCACTAGAAAAGGTGGTTCCGAGGGGACTCTAGTATCTCCTAGCTAGGTAGACTATTGCGGTACTTAAGTCCACAGCCACTGGTGTGTGCAACGTGATAGTTACTAGTAGCTGCCTAGTTCTAAATCCATCATTTCTCGACCCGGTCTCGTCTAAAATACTACCGAGACGATGCACCCAAGAGTGTCGCACAGTTGTTGGCCTTTAATCGGCTCAAGGTTTGCAGACCAACTCTGGTTTAAACTGGGCAGCGTCTCGCATGCCGTAAGTTTACAAAAGGGTGGCCTCGTCACTGGTGTTGTCCCATGATTAGACAACTATCGACGCCGTCCTACTGAGTATACTATATAATAGGGTCATAGAGGTGCATTTCAGACAGTACTCTATTGGCATACAAGACTATGCACCTCTCTCTGGACGAGGAATCGACTTCTTCTTGACATCAGTAATGTAGTCTCCCTTGCTCCAGTCTGCAGCCACCGATTCGTGCATTTTTGGGCCCCTGTGAAGGGTGTATGGTCCTCGGTGTATGTTCTTGTCGTTGAACAAGCTCTCTGGTCCAGCACCGAACCTTGGATTGAGAAACGTCAGGACTCCATCATTGAAACTCACTTTTCCAAATTCAGACACCAAATTATCGGATACAAGAGGAAAGTATCGCACAATATCCCATCCAAGCATTCCCACCATGGTATTCGTCAGCTGTCGTGCGTCATTCTCTTCCACACGGTGTAGAGAAATGTGCAAGACGCGGACTCGAGCATCCAAGCAGTCCACCGTTTCCCTACTTGGCGCGAGAATGGCGTGTTCAAAGGACTGCACATCCAGGGAAACAAAGTCCAATGGTCGCTCCACATCCCCAAATTCAACTTGATTGACGACTGTACAAAACCCTTTTGTCTCGACTCGTCGTACGTTATCTTTCGAAAACTTGCCATCCAACACATGTTGAATTCCCAACCCATACCTTTCGCCTGTATCCCCCTCCTTAGCCTCTGGAAATTCCATAAATCCATCGTTGGCACCGACGGCTGCACAAATCAGCTTGGTTTCTGCTGTGGCGTTGTTGCGTCGAATGTGATCGCGTGCCCACTCGCAATGTTGCTCTTGAGCTTCTACCCCAATGGCTACAATCTTTGCCTTTGACGCTCTTTTGGCCAACGCCACGCCGTCGACGATCCACTTGCCCCAGCCAGCTCCGAGTTCCAGCATGGTGAAGATACCGTCGTCGTTGGGACTTGATTCTAGAGCATAAATCAAATCCAACCATTCAAAAGTGTGGTCGCCAAGTTTTGGGTAGGGCGCTTCGTCAATGGAAACACCATTCTTGTTCGATTTGCATTGGAAGGAAGCCCATCCCATAAGGGGTTCACACGACGTAATAACGCCAAGGAAGAGTGATTCGTGACCTGGATCACAGCCTCCAGGAACTATCCCTGACCATGTACCGTATTTCTGAAACATTTCATGGTGCTTGACAAGCTCCTTGCTGCTGCTTTTTCTTCTTTTTGATGCTGTGGATGACGGTGCTAGCTCCTGTTGAGATGAGGACTTTGCATTTCTCGACGTCGTCTTCTCGCTCGCCAATGCTTCTTTCAGACTTTCAACCTGGTCTTTGAGACCCATCAACTCTTTCCGAGTTTGCTGATCCTGTTTTAGGAGTCCAGCAAGCATTCTTTGAACCTCACCACCACTTTCCAGCAACAACTTGAACTCATCGTTATGGGTTGAAAACGCATCTCCGTCGTTCGACTTTTTGAAGCTGTTTACGAAGAATGCAATATTCAAGACGACACAGGCACAAACGACGAGAAGGAGGACTCGGTTGGAAGAACGATGTGGTTGGGAAGATGGTGATGGCGACGACGGGTCTCTCATCTTCGCGTCCTGAAGACTGGAATTTTGTAGAATTTTGTGTATCATGTATCTTGCACAAGGGAAAACATGAGGCATGTGAATGTGTGTCAAGCGGGATTGATCTGATTGGCTGAAAGCAAAAGACTGCAAAGTACTGTATCTTGGGGGGAACGATCGGGCCAGGTTCTCCTACGCGCATATGTTACAACTTTTTTGTACTAGCTTTGGTTATGCCGGTTTTCTCACGCATCACAGCAAGTGTAGGCCAAACCCGAAACAGCTTACCCCATTGGCCTCACTCTCTAGCTAGACTAGCGTGAGTAACAAGTAGCCCACAAAGAGACGGTGCTATTGGCCGTATTGCCGCTTACACTAAAGAGTGCCCACTCTGCATACTTTCCCGCGATCAAAGCTAGTGCAAACTTTGCGGAGGGACACAAACTCAACGGATGCTCTTGTCTTCGGTACACATAGAAGTCCGGGCGACTTCTAACTGTATTATCCATCATTCATTTACACGCTGCCGCCACAAGTCAAGAAAGCCGAAACAACAGCAGTGCCAAAGGCCCTGTCGTCTCCAGCGTGTCTTGCCAATCCTGAGCTGCGGAATATCAAAGTTGGCAGCAAGTTGAGCAAGTATGGCCATAATCACTGTCTGTAGCGGGATTCAACCTCTGGCGAAGTCCTCACTATTTCATCTACAAGGTACTAGCAATGCTCTACTAACCTTCCACGTGTTCGAACTGCGTGGCGCCGCGGCGGTGTGAGATCTGTCAATCAATAACCAAAATAAAAACCTTGACAGCAAGATCCTCTTGAAGAAGTTAGAAAGCTGTCCCTCATACCTTACCTGGACATCTAGTCAGAGCTGAAATCCACTCATTGTTAGATCGAACCAATACCAAGCGGCCACAACACCATAACATTGCCACTTGACGACTATCATGCCGTCAATGCCCCCGCCTCCACCCCGACCTCAGCAACGAGTAGCTATTCCCCACAAGTGTCATCCAAACGTGGAGTCGCTCCTCCGCCTGCAAATCAAATCTCCATTGGACGAATCCGAACAGAAAAGCTTGGCGGAGAGTGACGTGGGTCGGCGACTCCAACGCGTTCTGTTTCAGTGTCGCTCGTACAAGGACAAGTACCTCGTTTCCAGAGAACGCTATGAAAAAGACAAAACGTCGGACGACTCGAAACGACAACTCAGTATGGATATCCTACAGCTACAGTCCTGTTTGGCCAGCCGCGCATGTCCCAGACGGTACCAAGCCTTTGGACAATGCTGGTCGCAGATTCCTCCGGAATTGGTACAAGAATTTCAGCAAGCTGGGTTGGTACATTACATGTGCCAAGCGGAACGTCAGTCGATTGAACGGTGTGCTGGAGAGTTAGTGTCACAGGCGGTACGACAAGCCGATGGCGAAGCTCCTACTAGTGCGATGAATGATCTCATGACGATATGAAACAACATGAGCAGCAGCACTTGTAGCTGGAACCTTGAGAGAGACAGTTTTGTTGAGAATGGAAGGAGGGTCTGCACACACTAATATCCTCCATAGAGCGACGTATTAGAATAGCTTTAGCTTTGTCGGATAGCACCATGAAATCTGTTCAATTTGGCCAAACATGGCATTTGCACTGTTGCAACCACGTACTGTTGATTTTGCTACTGTATGCTGCCGAAATGGACAAAAATGTCAAAGCTTCAACGGACAGCTCGACCAATCAAAAGGCAGGATTCTTGTCCATCAAATGATGATAGTCATTTTGCCCATGGTGGAGGGAGTTTGTTGTATCGCCAATCCCCATCGTCGTTGCTGTTACTGATTGCTGTATCTTATCTTCTCCTTATTCGTATTTGAAACAACAACGACAACCATGTCGACGACCAACAATCTTGAAGATAAAATGCTTACGACGCGCACGCCGGATGAGGAGACGGAAGATGGTAGAATCCGAAACCGTGAAGCAGCCACAAAGATCCGTGATGCGTGGATCTACAAACAGATTCGGGCTCGTCAAGATGAGTTTACACAGTATCGCAAGGTAAGGATGTAGTAGTAGATGCAACCCCTAATACATGAATGAATGCATGAATGAATGGCGTGTATGATGGTTCAGACGAGAATAAGTGTACTAACACTTGTTTTGTGGAATCTTTAGGCTCGACTTTTTCTGGGTACTTGGAACGTGAACGCCAAGGGAAAGGAGGAAAACTTGGAAGAATTCCTCATGAAAGACTGGGGTCCTAATCAAGAATACCCTCCAGACATTGTTGCTGTTGGTTTCCAAGAAATGGTGGACTTGAATGCTGTCAATGTCACAGTCGAAACCAAGTCGCAGCAGCGCTCTACATTTTGGGTGGAGCGAATCCGGTCCACACTCAACCAACCCAAGTTTACGCACAATGATCCATCCCGGGGATACACCTTTCTGATGCAACGATACTTGGTGGGTCTTCTCGTATGCGTGTTTGTCCGAAACCCTCACAAGGCCCGCATCAAGCATGTGCACTCGGATTCGGTTGGCGTGGGAGTCATGGGCATGCTGGGTAACAAGGGTGGAGTCTCGTTACGCCTCCAATTTTATGATTCCACCATCTGTATCATCTGTGCTCACTTGGCGGCGCATCGTGAGAATGTCGCTGGTCGTAATGCTGATTTCTGGAACGTCTATCAAAAGACGTCGTTTGATATTGGAGAGGAGGCCATTCGAGAAGTGATTCGAAGTGGAAGTCTGTCACAATGGTCGACTGGGACCTCGAGTGTGGGTGTGCAAGATCACGATATGGTATTCTGGATTGGAGATTTGAACTATCGTGTGGACGAGAGTATGCCGACGGAACGCGTCTTGGAGCTGTCGGAGAAGGGCGATTTGGATGAACTGCGAAGCCTCGACCAGCTCAACGCTGAACGAGCAAAGGGCAACGCATTCGCCGGCTTTCAGGAGGGTGAATTGAACTTTAGACCGACGTACAAGTATCAGCCGGGCACTGATGTTTACGAACAACGACCGGACAAGAAGTTGCGAGCGCCAGCGTGGTGTGATCGTATTCTGTGGTTAACTCAAGATTCCAAACACATTCAACAACTCAGTTATGGACGAAGTGAGACACCAAATTGCTCAGATCACAAGGCTGTCTACTCGACTATGAATGTTACAATCAAGGACGTTGTACCCGCTAAACGTGAGGCTGTGTATGATCAAGTGATGAAGTTGCTTGACAAATTCGAGAACCAGACCCTCCCAATGGTTGGACTTGATCGTATCAGTTTGGATTTTGGTCTCATCAGGTATGTACACTGTGCGTAATACACCAGACTCCATGTTCCAATTATCTCACACTTCGAGCTTTGTAGATACGAAGAGACCGTTACACTCCCTCTTCAAGTCACAAACACGGGCAAGGTTGTTGCTCAGTTCCGTCTTGTACCAAAGCTGGACGAGAACACTCTTTGCAAGCCATGGATGAAGGTATCTCCTACCTATGGGATGCTTATTCCAGGCGAGAAGCCAGCAACCATCAACGTATCCATCACCATTGACAACAATACTGCAAACTTGCTCAACTCAGGCCGTGAGGTCTTGGATGATATTTTGATTCTGAGACTCGAGAATGGACGTGACTACTACATCACCGTCAAGGCCAAGTTTGCTCGATCTTGCTTTGGAATGTCAGTTGATGAGCTGGTTCTGTACTCGGAGCCAATCCGTAATGTCCCCCTTGACCCAGTTCATCGAGCAGAGAAGATTGATCCAAACCCGACGTCAGCGCTGTGCGTTCCAAAGGAGCTGTGGCGCCTTGTCGACGCAATCTACGAACGCGGCTTACAAGAGAAGGACCTATTCTTGATGAATGGCGTGACCAAGGAAGTCAAGCACATTCGAGAATGCCTTGATACAGGAGCGCCACTAGGGAAGTACCGCATTCACTCCCTGGCGGAAGCCATGTTGTCCTTTTTGTCAAACCTCTCCACCCCAATTGTGCCTCCGACGCTCTTTCCTACTCTCGAGATTGATTCTCAAAACATTCAATCGTTTGCCCGCAAGTTTCTGGAGGAACTACCTCCTATCCACTACAATGTGTTTGTGTACGTCATGTCCTTCTTCCGAGAGGCACTGGTGCACAAGGAACACAACCGATTGGCCGCAACACGCCTGGCACGCATCTGTGTCGATACCATGGTGGTGGGCAGTACTGCCAATCGAGATGATTCACAAGTCCAACGAAGAACGGGTATGCAACTCATTATGTTGCACCTGTTGGAAACAAATACAATCTAGTAATGCAAGAGTCAACTGGAAAACTAGTAAACAGATATATGATACATGTCTCCCAAGAGAAATCACCTCACTGCTCAACACAATTCTCGATTTCCGCGTACGAAGAGAATCACTCGTGTTGCAATGATGTGGCATGCCCGTTTCCCTCTGGGTTTGAACATTGATTTGATTTTCCCGTCATTTTCCCGCCAGTCCCCCAAGAGGAGTTTCACAACCATCAACGCAACCAAGACCAAAGTTAATACATCATTGAAAACCTTTCCCTTCTATCATCTAACAAGGTAATTTCCAAGTCATAGGAGTCTTTATGCGTTCATTGATGACTTTATGTCGTAGTACATTGAACATGAGTTGAGGAGGCTCAACGTGGGGTGAAATTGGGGTGCTACTGAGCACTTGTAGACTACGCGAGAAGTCGACTGTAGACCAGGTGCTTCTCTGTACAGTAGAACAATCGTGCGATCTACTGGAAGCTGTGTGATGCGTACCTCTACCTCGCTAGACTTGTTTATGAATACTCAATCATGAAATCAGACATGTACCCAACCGCAAATTCGTTGATACTCTTGTGACTCGGAAAGTACAATGTTTCATTCTCGCTCTCTGTTTCGTTGCCGCACTTTTGTTTGTGCCCTCCAGATCTCCAATGCTGTATCTGGCATTCCTTGGAACAGTAGTGTCGCATTTTGCACTGGCTGCAAGCCTTGAAGTCTTCCACTTTGTCCTCTATAGCACCGCACCCAGGGCATTCCTTGTAGAGTCGAGTTCCATCCCATGCAACCTTGGAAAGTCTTTCAATTTGCACTGCGTCACGGTGATCGTTGGTGTCGTCCTTAGTTGCAATGTAGTCATCAACCGCTGCATTCCACTGATCACGTCGGTCCTTACATTCCTTCTTCGGCAATAAGCCAACCGCATAGGTCGGAGAAAAGCATAACTTCTTCAATGCGTGTCCATACGCAGGATCAAATTGATCTCTACCCGCTGCTGAGTTCATCAAGTGAATCGCCAGTCTTTGGCGAAAGTCATGATGCGGATCATCGGTCGCAAGATCATTGAAAATCTTGTCTGTTGACTCCACACCAATCATTAGATCATCATAGAGTTTCCTGACATTGTCATTCCAAAGGACCATGCTTCCTCGTTGATAGGAAGTACGTTCTCGAGTTTCGGTATGTATGATGCCCTCTTTCTGGCAGCATTTGCCGTAGAGCTTACGTGACCGGCAGGGACACCCGAAGAAGGGATCGCATTCTTTGGGTTCTGCACCTCCGTGGCATTCCTCAAACGGTAAGCCAGATATAAGACACCAACACAACTTGGGTGGTGTAGCCACATTCTTGCGACGACGTAGTTTTTGAAAGCGCTTACGTAAAGCACCGGGAAGGAGTTGATGCGGTCGTTTGTTGTCGAACGGTTTTACAACAGAAGGATCGGCTCCGTATTCGAGTAGTAGCGCTGCAGTGTTGATGTCGCCCGCCCAACAGGCATGATGCAATGGGTACCCAATGTTTGGATCCACGCCTACTTGTAGGAGCCGGTGACTGATGCGCAAGCGAATTGGGTTGATATGGCCTTGCGAGGATACGTCATTTTTTATCATTGTGCAATGCCACGACAGTGGTGTTTCCACGCGTCCACGACATTGCATCATGAGATCTGTATCTGCTCCCAAACGAATCATTGCGTCGACAACGACAAAGTCATCGGTGGATGCCATCATTTGAAACAAGGTAGCCATATCAGGGTTTGCACTCAGATGCACTTCTTCCCGTGGCGTCAACTCAATTTCTCTACTGCTTTTGTTATATCTGGCAATTTCGGAAAAGGTGCGATTCTCGCTCCTACCGAGCTGCCTCATGGCGAGAAAAGCTTCTTTGAAGGAAGGCTGTGTGAATACATTGGATGAACGGAGAGTCAAGAATCTGAGACATCTAGGGTCGAGCTCTTCCTCTTTGTAGATTGACTTGACCCAATCATAGAGCTCATCGTCTGTCACCGAAACCACATCCTTCCTGGATGACGTTGTAGAGGACATTGTTTTGTTCCCTCGTAGGATGATAGATGGATTGCAAAGGTTGCTCAATGTTGTGCCAAGTTTGGTCTTCGTTTCTGTGTCGAAGGATGAAGATCCTCGAAAATGGCGGGAAAAGCAAATCTTTTCTCGAGGATGACGTCATGACGTCATTGGGACAGTGAAAGTGCCTCTAGTAGAGCTCTATCTGAGAGGTGATGGCAACCTTTGGCAAACTATTTACACAGTCAGGCACCAACATGTACTGCGAGATTGTGATTCCAAAATGGTGGCACAAGCGCAATTGTTTGATCCCACTAGAGAGTCCCAAGAATGTCAAGCCAGAAGAGGTCATCAATAGTTTAGAGAATGTGCCACCTTTGGAGACGCTTGAATACTGGTTGTCCACTCTGGTTGGGCGCTGTTGTCAGTCATAGCCATGCGCCACTTGGAGGCAGATACAGCAGTTGTTAGGCTGTTGAAGCCTTTCAATTGGTTGCTTGATGAGTGATGCAGATGTTTTGGGCACAGGAGGATGTACCAGGTTCCCACAGGTACTCTAAGGTACTAAAGATCCATAATTTAGTCTTGGAGTTTCGCAGATGACTAACTAAGACTAACCGCCACCTGTTTCGGGACTGTTGAGAGCAATCCAAACTGTAAGCAGTTGTGAACGAGAAGGCGATGGCTGCTATTGTCTCCCTTTATCAATCATTGCTCCTAGAAGATCACTTATCTATTGCTATTGACACTTCCAAATCTTCAGTACAGAGTCTTCTGCCCGCCAATCCAGGTGAATTCTTATTCCGATTTAAACAGGAACTTAAAACATTAGTAAAATCATACACACTCCTTCCCTTCAAGTGAGACGCGGTCAACATTTTTGTTCTTGTGGTGATATGGCTACAAGGCCTCGTGTACTCCGTTGCTTTTATGAACCCACTCAATGCCTCTCTCAAGCATGGAAAGACTCCTGGAGGGATGAAAGATCAGTCTTCCACAGGAATCTGCCAGCCTTTTGTCACCAGTGTGTAGTGCTGGTATCTGATGGAAGAGGAAGGTCTTGCCAAGTGCCTTGTCCTCACTCAACAGCAAGCCCATATCACTCCCATCCTTATCCTTGCAGCTGAAGGCAATAGAGATAGGAAGCGTCCATGCACATATTGATGATCATCTCCAACAAAGTTTTGCCACCCAAACGCTCCACCTTGAAGAATTCCTTAGTGTTTGGATAATAGCTTGTATCTTGCCATTCAAGTCTCTCTGATTATCCCAACATTGCTTGTGATCTTCCAAGTCCCACTTTGACAAGCCCAGTCCAACATATGTAACAACTAGGGCATGTTTACTGGGCAAGTTCCATTTTGAATACAGTTTTGGTTTGGTGTGATCCTTTTGGTACTTATTTTATGTAGGCTGTACAGGCAATCCTGGTGGTTTTGCAGGGGTTTCAAAATGTGTCCATAATCTGTGCTATTTTATGGTTATTTGGAAGTCATGGGTAGGAATGAGAAGAATGAAAGATGCAGAGCTCAGCAATTGAGAGTCAAGCTGTAAGAGGGACAAGGAAGAGTCAAGAACAACATGAAGAGAGAGGGACAAAGAGGGTCAACTAGGAAGCGTGGAAACAGGTTCCCAAAAGAGACAGGTAGGAAAGAAGGGAAGAGAAGGTGAGTTTTCTGTGGCACAGGAGGAGTTGCATGGGAACATAGCGCAGCATGATGGTACCAACAAGAACCGCCGAGGGTGTGGCATGCTGGAACAAGTTGCTACCGCTCTATTGGCGGCACACTGGAATGGGTTGCCATACCTCCATTGCCTGCAGCAAGAATAGTAGGGTGAGTTGGTATGGAGGGCAAATCAACAGTGCCAGGTCTTTTCACTCACCAGCTCTCTGGCATCTAAGTAGTTGCATGTGACATATATCACACTCTTTTCAACACAATGCCAAGGGGGCTTGCAACCTGGGACAAATACATAGTATCAAAGCCTGCAAGACTAGGGGTGGCAGGAACAATCAAATCCATGTCCTCTGCTGACATCACCAGGTCTTCACACATTACACAGTTTTATTTTGTTTCTTGTAACTCCCCGTTATTATAGTTATTAGTTCTCATGCACCACTGCACGCATATAGTCCCATCAAAGAATCTGTTTGTGGCTGTATCTGGGAAGCTTGCAACAGTATATCATAATGGCAAACTGTTCACATATCAGACTATGGGTTTCACCACAATATTGTGATCCAAAGGATGCCCCCAAAGCTATCTTTTGGCTGACATACCAGCGTCAAGGCCATAACGGTGAACAATTGAGTGTGTTATCAACCAGTTCTGCACCCCTCTCTCAGCTAGGAGGCCAGAGAAATCTTGGATCAAATGGTGCTTAGATTTTTTACGATTGGATACTTATTGAGCACGCCAAACCATTGGATGGCGCCCGGCATGATGACCTGGTTCGACCATCATCCATGGTGAACAGAAGGTTGGAAGAAGTGCCTTGTTCTGCTTTTATGACATCACCAACTTTTACTGTCAAATTTAAACCGGTGGGGATTAGTCTGCCTGACTTACTGACTTGGTACTATACTATTGATTAAACAGTGCTAAGCCTCCGTCAACTTTGGGCGTTTTTTCTGTTGGCGGCTGAGCTCTGCGAGCTCTGGCGGTGGTGGCCGTTTTCCTGATTCTCCTTACAGTACCTGTCATAATGGATCAAGTTGTGGGCATGTATGGACGTG
>JAVCKV010481214.1:0-11837 GCA_032274145.1 Herpochondria borealis | reverse complement strand
GCCCAGACTATCATGCACCAGAGTGTCAAGCAATCATCACCACCACATCCGCTTTCGGACAAAGTGTATTGGATGTATCAACGTCCTCAACTTGAGAAGAAGCAGAAAGAGCGACGGAGGACGGAGTTGCTCGTGGACATGGAGAGGGCAAGCAAGACGCAACATCTCTAGAGAGTGACTCGACACTAAAACGTGGTACATGTATATTACCTGCAATCCTTATCCAAACCGTTTAGCGAGTCATATTCTAGTACCAACAGCGAAGATCAGCGGACGATGTTGCCTAGTAGATGCCAATAAAATTGAGACAGCTGCAATGATAAGTGACTGTCATGACCAGAGGATTGTGAAGGCTCTCGACCAAATCCGAGCTACTGCCGTCCCCATTCTGTGCGACGGTAGCTCTGAACCGCATTCGACACATCCCTCTCAAAGTTCGTTCGAGAATGGCCTTCTACGAAAGAGCACTTTGAAGTCGGCGGGGTAACCTGGCCATAGAGTAGAAATCGGACTTGGAGGATTCTGGTCTCGTAGTTCATGCTGCGCTGGGCAAACCACGCCATGATCGTCAGTATCACTCCCCAGCGTCTTTACGTCGTGGCTCTCCTTGCCAAGCACCATGTCCACATGAGTCGCTTTGAGAAAGACCGCGCTATGACTCGAGACCGCCGTGTGTGGAAGATGTGCCGCAAGTATTTAGCAAGGCGGGCTACTGGGCTTCTCCAAGAAAGACACAGGCTCTTCAACCTCTCTTGAAGCAGAGATCCCAGATGAACTTCATCGAGAGACCTGGAGGACCACACGCTTTGATGAGGCTTCTATCGTCGGGCAGAGGAGCCGTCCAATTCATCTACAGATTTTAAAAGCCCTCAGATGCTCGTTCGCACGGTTGCTCCACACGCAGCGAGATATGATCATATTGTCGCCAATAGTTCCGCCAGGTAGGTAGATACCAACACAAAATATATCACGAAGACACATTCTGAGCGTGAGGTTTATTCCATTGTGATGCGGTCGGGTGGCTCGAAACTCAACTTCTTTACAACGAAGGCCTTACATCATAGCCTTGAGCTCCTCTGTGTCGTGCCGCGCTCTTCTGTGTCGCACTGTTCCGTCGTCGTCTGCGGGCATACTCTCAGCGCCAGCACCATGCTTGTCGTCGTCGTCGTGGTCCCTGATTGAAGAAATAGTTGCATCACCCTTTGATTCATGGTGGTGTTGTTCACTCGTCCTCCTCCCCCGACGCTCTTGTACAAGTACCCACACTCCCACGAGGGTAATGACGATTCCCAGCCCATAGTAGAACGCCTCGTTGGTAGACATGAGCCTATGCTCTTGAAAGAATACGAGTCCTCCCGTGATTCCAAAGGCATTCCAGAAACTTTGATAGACTGGAACGACAAGGAGGGCATCAAATTTGGCCAACCCGGCATTGAGAAAACGGACTTGTGTGATGACAGTTCCAATCATGCCCAGCACAAACAAGTAGGGAGTCGGACTACTGGTCCATTCCTGATACGTCCCGCTGACGAGTGCATTCTTGAGGAGTTCGCTGGTGCTCTTGGCAAACAATATAGTTTCTCCTCCAAAGCATCCGGCAATGCCACAGTAGTGGACAATATGAAACGCGTTGTTGTTGCGTCTTCCGTGAAGGTAGAGAGCACACTGAAAGGCAACGCAAGCCATGGAATACCCTATAAACAGCGGCGTTGTACAGAACTCCTCAATCTTGGCCAAGGTGTACGTTGGAGAAGATTCGGGTGCATTCAACACTGTCAAAATGGTTCCCAGGTAGATCAATGCAGTCGCCCCAACAATACTCGAGGTGACGGTTTCCTTTGGATGAAAAATAGGAGCCAGGATAATGTTGAACCCAAGACTCAGCGCCCCCAGCGGCGCCAGAAGCGACTGGGGTGCTAGACCAATAAAGACAAAGTCTCCAATAGCATCCACAATGAGGATACCCATGCCAATGCACCAAATGGGCTGACGATACAAGGGGCGTTGATGTTGTACCTGCTTTTGCTCCTCGTTTCTCATGCTGACCTTTTGAAGATTAATGCCAACGGCAGCAGCAAAGGAGAACGTCAGGCTGCACGCTGCTACCAGAATCACCCTCATTGGGAACTGCTAATAGAGACGAGCGGGGTGCGTAGCGGCATTGCTTCTTGCGATGGCTCGTATCGTACGTCTCTGTTGATGAGAGATGTCCCGACCATTGCGATTTTCAATTTGAATTTAGATGAAAAAATCTACCCGCAAAGATCCAGAAAGAGGTGTCCAAACCTTAACCCTAAAAGCGCTGTTGCGCAGCTACTGTGTCGTGTGTCAGTATACCAGTGCGGATATTAACTACTACTCCGATCGATAGAAAAGAGGTAAACGCTACAGCCTGGACCAAATTGAATAACTCAATACATTGGGGGGACTTCACGGTTCCTCAGGTAGTTCTTGAAGAAGATAAAGAAGTAAGCATGCTGACGAAGGTAATAGACAGTGTAGGCAACCAAAAAATGGATCCATGGGTTTATTTTACAGCTAATCAATCACTTTTTGCGGAAGTCATTTGAAAGTGCTGAATTATCAAAATACCTGGGGATACAATTTACAGACAGCACTATTCGGAAATGTGCTACTTATACCTACCATGTGACGAAAATCACAGAGTCCACCAAAGAGTTGATAATTAGTGTTTCCGACCCCATTACCATGGGCAAGTAGTATGATCCCCTAGCACTTCCACCCTGAGAGCGTCTCTGTGTCTGTTAAAAGAAAGAAAGATAGGTATTGCATGGAAGCACGAGTCAAGGCGCTGCTATGGTGTTAATATCTACAGACACTCCACCAAAGATTCCAAATGAAAAAGATAGTAGAAAGACCTACCATAATCGGGAAATCAAAACGTGAAAATGGACAAAGGGGTTTCCGAAGTTCTTTTTTTAGACATGTTCCAGCCAGATGTGGCACAGTGCAGTAGGGAGGTGTGACGTAAGGACGGTGTTAAAGCTACCACCTTCATTTTTGGGAAAGAATACTTTTGAACAATTGGGGAGGAACATAGAGAAAGGCTAGCTTTATGTTCTCAAGTCCTTAAATTTTCAAAAAATGATGCTCATTTTAAAGACTAATTTGCTCTACTGTACTGTCTACATGTACTGTCTACATGTACTGTCTACAGGTACTGTACAGTACTGTATAATGTCACACTTTGTGCCACATCCGGCTGGAACATGTCTTTTAACAACAAGAACTGGAGCAAGAGGTCACCTACAATTTTTTGGACTCAAGTGCTCCTACTCCACCACCTCCTCATGCAAGGGGATGTTAAACTAGAAAACCTAAGCAAAGGCAGTGGGATAGTTGGTATAATCCAAAGCTCACTTTATAAATGGCCACGAAAGCTTTTGTTTTCACTTCATCAAGCCGCCCCACCTTACTGTCAGACGAAAACGGAAATGAAAATGCCAAAATGTTGCGTTAGCACAATCGAAACTGAGTTTACCAGGTTTGTTGACAAAACCCAGCTTGCTTTTCCTCCAGTAAGAATATTACTGGTACACAATATAATACTGGAGTACCAAAGAATTTGGACTGCACAGAAAATTGATCTACGTAGTTGACTCGTACAATGTGAAATGCCATTACAAGCATGCATTAAAGAATAGACGTTTGACATTAAATAAATAAACGGTCAATCAGAAATATCTGATTGGTTGACATATTTTTGAAATCTGCTGGCTACGTTTTGGTTTTTGTTGGAAGCTGAAGACAAAACGTAAAAGGGTTGACTTTTCGTTACCGTTGGCGGCTTCAGTGGATCCGTCACTAGTTTCCGGGTTCCTTGAACTGACATCTGGCTGATGATGACAGCGTTAGTAGTCCCATGTTGAGTGTCAGGTGTTAGTAGTGGAGCTACAGTAGAAACTTGGGATGGTGCTGCGTGGAACTGGCTTTCGCAGCGCTGTCCAAAGTTTTGCCAGAGGTTCGAACGTTGAATCCTCCAGTAGGTCTTTGTCATGTCAGAAGGTCAGACAGTCATGTGTTTTCAGGGGAAATCTTGCAGGTTTTGTGGGCGTCTGTAGGCAATCATGTAGAGTGTTGGTGTTCATGTGCCTGATGCTCTGTCTGGGTATCCTGCAAGTGAGGGTGATACTTGGCGTGACCAAATAGGGTGTTGCGGCCCGTTGCTTTGACTTTTTCAGAGAGTTTTTCTTTGTAGTTGTTGGCGTCAAGGCTAGCAGCGAATCTCGGAAGAGGTTGGCAACAACATTATGAGAGGGTGTCCTCATACTCGTGTTACGAGGTGTCCAGCGAATTCTCGTGCCACCTGGATGAAATCTTTACAATTTTTATTCTGCCGGTAGAACCGTTGTAGGTTGCCGTAGATTGTGCTCTTCAGGATCCCTGTTGGGTGGGCTGAGTGAGGTGGGATAAACAGGAACAGGTTCAGAGGTTTTTGATATGTACTGAACCAGACCTTGCAGGTGGTTGTGTCGATCCAGATGTTGAGATCCAGAAAGACAGCAGCCATGCCACGATGAGAGTAGGCTAACACCCCATTGCAGTGAGGCAAAGTTATCGAGTTGCTTCTGGAATGCTCGCCATTTGGCAGGCGTTCCAACTCAGATGCCTACTACATCATTAATGAATTGCTTGTAGTAGAGCAGAGCCTGGCCAAATTTTGGTAGGATGCTGAACCACTTGTGCAAAGCGTAGTACATTGTGGCGTACATACACGCCACTGATGTTCCCATCATGGTTCCAATAGTTTGTAGACAAAACGTGTCATCGAACTGGAATATATTGCAAGTCATAACCATTTCTAGGATGCGCAGGTGATCAAGGTTTTTGGAAAGCCTCCGGGGATTTTGTCAGGGCATCTTTGAGTGTGGAATACTTTGAGGGCATGTGCCATACAGTGTTCCCAACAAATAATAATGAAGCATTTGTAGGTACTAACAATGGTACTGGCATATCTGATGCAGGCAAGCAGAGTGCCCATGACGGCAGTTCCGTAAGTAGATAGTAGTGTGTCTTCCTGGTCAAAGAAGCTGATCATTCTGAAGAGGTTGGCTAATGGAGGAGGGACACGCAACCATTGAATTTCTTCGTCCATTCACTGACTGCTTTTTTCTTGCCTTCTTATCATCCGCCTTCTTCTTGGCGCTCTTCTTTTCCTTCCTTGCAAGCTCTGCTGGTGTAGCACAGTGCCTTTACATTGCTTGATGTCCTTGCTCTTCCCCATTTGAAGTTTCTCTTCTGCATTTTGTAGTAGGCTGTGATTAGTGCAGTCTATTGTGTGATAGTCTACCAATCCGTTGGAAGTACTTCGAGTTGGGCCAAAAAGTGAGCGCAAAAAGGCAAGACGCTTTGAGGTAAGTACTGTACACTGAATTACTGGATACAATGGGGAAGAAGTGGATAAAGTTGTTCACCGTTTCTTTTGGCCGACATGGTGATCTTTCCAAGGATGTCTATATACACACATATTTATGTCCGATTGAAGCTCCTTGGCCAATGAAATCACTCAGACATCTAGAAAAGCTCAGTGTATGAGCCTTCTTATTTGGGTGTTGTACTAGACTAGCTAGTTACTAGAGTGATGTGCCTGGTTGTCTTTTTGATCGTGGTTTGCCACTGTATGACCTCAACAGTGGTTCTTCGTACAGTAGCCAAATCATGTCTACATACGAAAAATACCATATTGAATATATTCGATATGAGAAAAACACTAACTAGCTCTGAGGGGTGCAAAATATCGCGAACTAGCCCTCACAGACCACAGCCTAAGTAAAATCCATCAATGCCAATGTGGCGCAATATGGTATTCAGCTTTGGATATAATACACAACTGGACGTAGATCTTTGGCGCGGTCTAAACCAAAGAATGCAGGAAGCTCCCACACTCTGGGCTGTTTCAAAGCAATCCACAACAGAGTCTGTAACCGCTCGACCAAGCTCACCTCCTCGTACTGTATCTTTTATTGCCAGTGCATATACGGCTTTTATGTTATTGCCATTGATGGATTTTACTTAGGCTGTGGTCCGTCAGGGCTAGTTAGTGCGATATTTGCGACAACAGACAAATTTACTCCGGTGAATCACTCAGACTGGTCATGTAAGTACAGTAGTTTATGCTGTGCATTTTGAGATTCAATGCATAGGGCAATAATCTAATACTGCACTGCAACTTAGTAGGTGCAGACGGTATTCAAAGGGGTTACTGTGTTGAATATCATTGGCCTGTAACAGAACCCAGAAAGCGGCAGTATTGGAAAAGAGATATTTCATCGTACAGTTGGTAGATAGATATTTTGAAATTTTACGACTAGAACTCATTCGCATGTGAACGAAATGTGTCTAGTGTCCATCTATTCTCTTGTTGATAATAGATTTTTATCAATTTATCAGACAGTCTCTCGAGTTATCGACAAGACAGATTGGACATTTGTCACTCCACAATACTGGACTCACGTTGACATTGATGTGCGCTGGAGGGTAGGTGGAATTGGATCATTCTAGAGATAGACCAGAACAGATACAACCCGTTTAACGATTGCACGATTAGCCCGCGACGAGGTCCGCAACTCGAATCCAATCTTTGCGAGAGGTTTCTCCAGAACAGAACTAATGGAAAGCTGTCTCAAATTTCACCGTTTGTTGCTGAGCTTAGTCTTGAAAGCAAGGTATTTTGTATAACTCGTGATGGCTTCCTCACGTTGGCTATCAATCGTTGTCGCGACACTGACGGCATTGACTGTTCCAACTACTGCTACTGCTCAGGCTTTCCCCGTCTGCAGTGTCTGTGATGGCGGGTTTGTTGCGAACCCCGATACCCTATGGGTTTTCCCCGGCCAACCAACCGTACCATGCGGAGAGCTAGAGCAGGATGGTTTCAACGGGAAGATCGAACCTATTGTGTGCTTATACTATATTGCACAATTCGTTTCGCAAGTGTGCGGTTGCAGCTCCCGAGCACCATCTGCCTCAGCTGCTCCGACCATCTCTGTGGCACCATCGGACATGCCAACTTCAACAACCGCCCCTTCCGTAACTCCATCGTTTCGCCCCACCAACTTTCCCACGATTACGTCTTCACCAACCGCCGATGCTGGTCCTGGTTGTAGTATCTGCGGTGATGGTCTGCGTGTTAGGGAACCCGACGAACTCTTTGTGTTCCCCGGACACCCAGTCGTGTCGTGCAGAGTGCTCGAAGAGGACGGTTTCCACGGAAGGATCCCACTTGACGCGTGTCCTATCTTGCCAGCGTTTATTGAAGTGTGCGATTGCGGTGAACCCCGAGCCCCTTCTGTCTCGCCTGCTCCGACTATCTCTTTGGCGCCGTCACACACACCAACGTCAACAACTGCCCCTTCCGCGACTCCATCGTTTCGCCCCACCAACTTTCCCACTACCACGTCTTCGCCAACAGACGAATCTGATTATTGCTGTAATCTTGGTTCCTGCTTTTCCAAGCATAGCAAGGTCCTGAGCAAGGACAGAGGCCTGATCCCAATTTCAGAGCTCGCTATTGGGGACTACATCTTGGCAGCCGGCAGCAACTATGAGCTTGTTTACAGTCTAGGGCACAACGCCCCGATGAAGAAAGCTATCTTCATCCGAGTAACTACTAACGTTCAAACGGAGGATGCTGGACCATTGGAGCTAAGTCCTAACCACATGGTCTTCACTGGAGAAGGAATACCTATCATGGCGAAATCCCTTCAGGTTGGTGACTCCGTATTGTTGCCCAATGAAATGAACGCCGAGATCCTATCTATCGACTGGGTTTGGAGTGAAGGGCTCTTTGCACCCTTTACAACATCCGGAACTTTGGTGGTGAACGGAATTGTTGCCTCGTCCTATGTTGAGGTCACCCATGTGCCATGGGTGTCGGGTCATTGGCTTGCGAACGTGTTTCAGATCCCTCATCGTACTATTTGTACCTGGCATTTGAATTGGTGCAAGCATGAGACGTACTCGGAGGAAGGATTGTCTCGTTGGGTGTCAGCACCAGTGAACTTCCTACAATGGGTTTCGAGGCAGCATTATGTGTTCCGAGGTGCTATTCATGCTATTTTGGTTACGTTTATATGCCTTTTGGGAATCGTTACAGAGATCTACGGGTACTACCACGGTTGCTCCATTGGCGGCTTGTTGTCTTGGTGTTGTTTCGTGGCTGTTGGTAGTGGCGCGTTTGTAGTATTGTTGAATGCTGGTCGTGGAAGGTGGGTGGTGAATCTCAGCGCCGCTGTTGGTGGCAAGACGAAGACTATGTAGTAGCTATGGCGCCAACACTTCTAAGAGTGGCTGACGGAATACGTGTCGCATTAGATGGAACTGGCTGAGAGGATAATAAGTGCCTTTATGAGAAGGTCTGTGCTACATAATGCCTTTTTAAAGAAAGAATGAAAGATTGTGTAGTACTTTTATCAGTTAGCTTCTTCTTACCGCAGCGGAGATGTTTGACACACAAAGTCGAACTGCTCATTCATCAACGGTCAAGAGCTCACCGTTTGCTCCGCGACAGCCAGCATAGAGTGGCAGGGCAACCTTTGGGGAATTATTCGAGCCCAGAGAGCAATATTAGGTATTCATTCTTGTTTGTCAAATGTGAGACGTACAGCCCGGGTGATGGATCGTCGCAGGAAAATGTCACTTGTGAAGTGGACGGTTCTTAGCCCTAACCCTGTAACGGTTCAGAATTTAGGAACAGTAAGTAAAATCCTTGATCCTGCGATGAAAAATGTAAAACCAGAAAAAGATCGCCGAACCTTCAGTTTTTGTGGGTTTCACAACAGCTCACAAGCAAGAACAAGCTGAAACAAATCTCCCAACAGTTTACAATTTATTCTCTTTAAAACAGCAAGCACTAGAGTTGTTAAACCAAAACACAGCCATGACTATTGAAACGATCTTTAGCGCAGGCTTCTTGATCGCAGCCGCCTTCAATTTCGGTATCCTTCATTTTAGTAGAGGAATGAAGGACGACCTTGGCAAATTGGATCCATTGTTCGATTTCCACGGCATTTCTGCCATTCTTCTCTTTGGGTTGGCATACGCATCACTATGGAACCGATTCAGCGACGCACCCATGGTCTCTATAGTGTTTGGTGTCGAAAAGATGTATTACGCGGTTCACTACATGTACTGGACCAAAAACAATCAAGCTCTATTGAAACAATTGAAGACGAGTGATCCAAGATCTGCTTTCTTTCTGAGTAGCTACGGTATCGGAGATGGTGCTTTTGGGATATTTTTCTTCGTGGTTGGCATCTACTACCATGAGCATCTATTTTGAAAGAGTTGGCTGATTGAGAGTTCAAGCCTTGAACTTATGCAGCACGCTGGAACTTTAGAGAAAGAGCAGATATAACTAATACGAATGTAAACCTTGACAAACTGCATACACAGTTGCTTGCGGACTGCTTTTCGTCTATCGTGACATCTTCTATGGATGTGCCATTGTGTGAATCTAGCATCCAGACGTTATTGCTGCCGTTGGTGGAATGTTACGAGCTCGTGTTGCGAATCGCCGCTCACGAATCATCGCGATCATTCACCACGCACCTCTCCGACCCCGACACGCTGTTATAAGTATGAGACAACGGGTGGTACACTTCATCGCGGTAATGGAAAACTTGGGCCTGTCACGTACGGCTAGTAAGTATTCATCGGATCTAGCTTACGTTCCTTGCCTCCATCATTTAGAATCGTGAGATTTCGTATACTAGAGTTTTCAGCTACCTTTCCCGATTCGCAAGTTTCATCTTCCTACTTCTTTGCCTTCCAGAGTTCTCTCTTCTATCCTCGCGGAGTCGCAAATCCATATGCAGTGTTATCGAATGGTTCTGGAAGTGCTTGTTTGACCAGTCCTTCAGCCTCCTCCTTGATGGCTCCAAACATGGGGTGCGTAAAGTATCGTTCTCCAAAGGATGGAATGATGCACACGGCAGTTTTATCAGCATGTTGTTCACATACTTGTACAGCGGCTTCGACAATGGCACCAGCCGACACACCCACTGGCAAACCGATCATCCACAACTCGTTCGCCATATTCATGGCCAAATCTGAATGGACTGGAACAATCTCATCGATCAAATCCAAATCCAATACAGCAGGGACCAAGCCAGCACCCATGCCTGGGTTTCAATACAAAATTAATGTACAACAGAGAGACAACACGAGTAGGGTGAGTGAGTCGAGTCAATAGATATACGCAGTCTGACAGTAGACAGTCCACCGGTCGGGAGTGCATGACTCTTTCATCTCGATCAAACATCATGGGTACTGTTTCGCAGCCACGCACCTACGTACCTTGAATTTTGTGCGGTCCCTGTTCACCAATCTTTTCACCTCCTTTGGCAGCCGTCAAGAGCATTTGCTCTTGTGGCTCAACAGCCACAGTGTACAAGTCTGGTTTGAGCGGAGCACATCCTGCTTTACCCTTGATGTACTGACTGACACCCGTCACGGTACCTCCCGTCCCGACACCCGAAATAAACAAGTCAATCGTTCCATCGGTATCTCTCCAGATCTCCGGTCCCGTCGTCTCACGATGAACCTGGGGATTGGCTGGATTTTCAAATTGTTGCAACATGTAACCATCACCATTCAACGAGTCGACAATTTCCTGTGCCTTTGCGAGGGCGCCAGGCACTGCCGTTTCCTTGGGTGTCAATACCACTTCAGCTCCGAGCGCCAAGAGCATCATGCGTCGTTCGACCGACATTGTCTCGGGCATGGTGAGGATGCACCGATACCCGCGTTCGCGTGCAATGAACGCAAGAGCAATGCCAGTATTGCCAGAAGTGGGCTCGACCAAGACAGTCTTGCCCGGTGTAATGAGACCCTTTGCTTCGGCATCATCAATCATGCTACGACCCAAACGATCCTTGACAGAGGAACAAGGACCGAGGGATTCTAGCTTCCCGTAGAGTTTGGATCCATTGTTCACACCTCGACCTTGGAGAATCTTGCCGAGATCCAACAAAGGAGTGTTGCCAATCAAATCAGAAGGTTGCGACGCGACATTCAAGTATCGGGTCGTCGTGGCAGCGACAGAGAGCTTGGAGGAGAGACGGCTAGCGCCGAGACGAAGAGACATCATGGTTGGTTGGTTGGTTGCTGCTTCTTTGATCACTTTGGGAAGGAGAAGACCCATCAAAAAGATACCCGTGCGAAAGATTTAGATCCATACGGTGCGACGGTACACACTAGAGTATTGAGGTTCAACCGTAAGATAACGGACTTCCAGCTGGAACGCAATCCTCAATACCAAGAAGCCACTACCTGTACAAACACGATAATAATGGACTAAGATGTAGCTCTAGTTCTTGGTTACCTTCTGTACCCGTGAATGCCATGTTCGTCGAAGAAACTGGCAACAATCTCAGTGCAGCCCCCTTCACCGACAAGGCGTCTTGCGACCTCTTTCGTCTTGTCAGGGATCATGTTCTTCTTAACCACGAGCTCGTAGTGGGCCCGAAGATCACTGACGTTTTCTGGTACAACTTTTTCAGGCACATCGGGTTGTTCAGCAACGTTGGTGGCGTTTGTACTATTGGCAGAAACATCGGAAGGTTCAGGAACAACATCGCTGGTGGTATTCGTGCTGCTGGCGGGAACAGGATCCGTAACATTAGCGGGATCCACTAGCGCTTGAAGCTCTCGATCCGTATCATAGTCTTCAGAGGGATCCGCTTCAGCGGGCTCAGGATCTGCTGAACAGGGGCTGAATGTGATCTTGTTCGACTCTGGAATCTTGACTTCGATACATCCCTTTTTGATTTCAACATGAACTTCGAAATCCGCTACATTGATTTGGGTGCAGTCGG
>JAVCKV010481104.1:6914-37326 GCA_032274145.1 Herpochondria borealis | reverse complement strand
GTAGCCCGCTACACTTCTCATCTTTAGCAAAATTTGAAACAAAAATCTAGCTTCAAATCTTGTTCATCTTATTTATTGACCATTCCTTATTTAAAAAGTATTGCTGTTGACAACCAAAATCACCTAAAATGAAAAACGTATTTTTTTTCTTCGCTATTAGTTTTCTTTTTGTTGCTTGTATTAAAGATCCGCTTGCCCCAGCCAATAACAATAGTAGTGGAACCCCAGCAACACCCAATGCCTGTGCAAATGCAGATGGAGCATTATGGGCTGTAAAATCAATTACCAAACAAGAAACCGTTCCTGGAGTCCCTGCCTTTGAATTGACGATTGGAACAGGCGTAGGCTTTTTCACCTCTAATGGACTTAATGCGGCAACACCTTCCCGTGTTTCTATTGGAGATGTGACTGTCAATGGAACTCTAATGGATTACATGGGCGAAACTTATATTGCCACCGCTAGTGCCTCCCAAGCAATGGGCATTGATTGGTCTGGTGGTGTTAATTGGGAAGTAACAGGGGATAATGGCTACCCAGCCTTCACACACACTCCTACTAATAACTTTCCGACAGCAACAGAAATTACCAGTGCTAATGTGGTCGATAAATCTACTGATTACACCTTGACTTGCGCCACCATAACAGGTGCTGATTCTGTCTTATTCTTAGTCGGTGGAGTACAAAAAATCCTTGGACCTACAGCAACTTCTTGTACCTTTACCTCTAGCGACTTGAGCAGTCTAGACGATGGAACTAATTTGGTTCAAATCGTTCCTTACACCTATAGTTCTTCTGTATTTGGAGGAAAAACCATCTGCTTTGGAAAGGAAACGGTACAACAACTTTCTGTCACCGTTCAATAAGCTACCTCTAAGATATTCCATACTTTAATGCCATTGTTGTTTTATGTATTTGGTAGCACAACAATGTGCGATGATAGATTCACTCTTGAAAAAGGGTGAATCTTCTTTTTGTTAGGCAATTCAAAATCCATTTATTTTTTTGGTAAACTAAGATACTCTTTTTTTTTACGTAATTGGGTTCTAAGATCCTCTATGGCTCTAAATCTACCTTCTATTTCAAAACTTTTGGGTAAAGCAATCAATTCGTATTTTGCCTCGAATGGTTCGTCTACATCGTCTATATTTTTTACAAGAAAGCCCAATTTAAATGTAAGCTCTTCGTAAGGAAGAATTCTTACTTTAATAGGATTGTTTAAATAACACATTGCCCTTATGTAGAAGCAACTAGGGCATTTAAAATTAGATGCTATTCCATCACAACTAGAAGACAAGTAATAGATTGTATCCCTACTATTGTTGTACAAAAAACCATTCATTATATATTTAAATAAGGGCTGTACTTTCTCATTTTGGTTTTCCTCTATCGTATCAATTGTATAATCAAACTCAAACTTATCTTTCACCCGATCATTCTCCAACTCAATTTGGTGCATCCAGTTCTCTATTAGTCGAGGGTTTGTTACTTTCATAAGAAGGATGGCTTGTGGTCGTGCTTCCTCTTTTTCGCCCTCTTTATTTACATAATAAAAGCCGACAATTAAAAAAGAGAGACACAAAATAGATAGGTTATAGAGGTTGAGTAATTTCATTGGTTTAGAATACTTTAATAGCTTGCTATTTTTTTAGCTAAATTTTTACAACAAAATAACTAAATTTTGTCTATTTTCAGTTATAGAAACATTAAGACTACCAGTTATCCTTTTTATAAAAATCTGCTTATAAACCATAGGAAATGCCAGAATTAACCGAAGAACTTGCCAAGACGATTGACGATTTGATTACTCAATGTTATGCTGTTTATAACAAAGAAAATATTGAACCAAGTTTAAACTTATTAAGGAAAGCATGGGATCTACTGCCTACTCCTAAAGAAAATTGGCAAGAAAGTTACTACATTTCAAAAAACACCATACATGCCTATTTGCAAACTGGAGACCTAGAAAAAGTAGTCCACTATCTACCTACTTTTATGGCTTGTGATCAGGCAAATAGAAATTATGGAGAAAGTGAATTTTTCGCTGCTAAGCTAGCCTTTGATTCTAATCAAGAAACACAAGCCTTAGATTATTTTGTTATTGCAGCACACAAAGGTGGTAGCCGTATTTTTAATGGCTCAGAAAACAAAAAATACAAAGATTTTTATAAAAAAAATCCTGCTACTACAGCCAAGGTCAAGGCTTATAAAGATTCCTTGAAACCTAAAAAAATAGTCTCTAAGGTGGCGACACTAGTGGCAAGTGACTACACTAAATTTCGCCAATTGAAACATCCTGAAAATGGTAAAATTTGCCAACTTGCTTATCGAGACAAACATGTTTTTGTAGCCCTTGGTAAACCTGAAAAATTAAAAATCACAGAAAAAGAATTCCCTACAAAAGATGCGGCGATCCTTTATTGGAGAAAAAAAGAAGTCGAATGGCTTAAAAAGGGTTTTATCTATAAAAATCCAGCAGCAATCCTTGGTATGGCGACTTTGCATCGTTTCATTGGCACAGGCTATACTGGCGCCCTCTCCTTTGAACCAAGCCCAAATGGCATTTATATCTCTAAGGTTTGCTGGGACAACAAAAGCCCCAAAGAGGACATTAAAGATGCCTTAGTTTTGATTGATAACGAGGGGAATTTCAAAAAACAAATTGACTTACCGATAGCATTGCCTTGGGATGTACGATACAATGAACTTCATCATCTTTTATACATTTATTTGGACAAATCGATTTATGAATATTCCATAGCGGAGCAAAGCATCGTTCTTCTAAGTAAGAAAAAAGATTTAGAGCATAAAACAATTTCGACGGCAGGCAATTGTTTAGCCTTCACAACCAAACAGGACTTTAAACTAAGCACGAATTTATTAACGGCTAAAGAGGGGAAATATGATTTAAGCATTCCCAGAAGTAATAATACTTTTGCTTCCGAACTCTCTCCTGATGGTCAGTTGGTCGCACTTCAGCGTAGGTTAAAAGCATTAGACATCATAGCTACTGCTACTCAAGAAACATTGATGAGCATTGATGTTGGAACCAAATCTATTGGTCAAATGAGCTTTACCAAGGATAACAAAATCCTAGCATTTATTGATCTAGAAAACTATTGGAAAGTTCGTTTCTTTAGCTTGGAAACACAAGAAGAGTTGTTTTTTGAAGAAATTGCTATTCCTACCTATGAATATGCTTGTTATTTTTGCTTCAATGCCGACCATTCTAAATTGGTCATTACCTATCATTCTAAAGCCAAGGTTTTTGACTTTAAAAACAAAAAATTCTTGCATGAATTCCAATTTGAACACTGTATCAAAAAAGGCTCTGCCAAATTTGTAGGCGACTTACTAGGCGTTCGTACTGATTATGGTTTCTTTAGCTTGTATAAAGTCTAAGGAATCATTCAGCTTATTTTTTAGAATGACGATCAATTTATCCATTTAACAGAAAAAAATTAGAATGACGAAAGAACAATCAGAATCACTAAAAAGAATCTTCGATTTAATTTATACTGGAGATAAAAAAAATATCACGCTTGCCTTTCAGTTAATGAAAAGCCAAGCCATTGAAATTGATTTTGCTCCTTACGTTGAACTATATGATTGGTTAAGCAAACAAGGCGTTTTTAAGCCGATCAAAACAGCAAAAAACAAATTTACTAAAGTGATTGCTTTGAAGGAATTATTTTTAGACAAGAAACTTATTCCGAAACTACCTGAATCTATAGGTTTATTAGTCAACTTAACGCTCTTGTCTTTGGATGGAAATCAACTAGATGAATTGCCTGATAGTATTCAAAATCTAAAGCAACTCCAAATTTTAATTATTGGAAAAATATATGGGGGGAATTATTTCACAAAACTTCCGACTTGCTTGCTTGGTTTGCCTAAACTAAAGATTTTACAATTAAATGGTTGCAAAATAAAACAACTACCCGAAAATATTGGCGATTGGTTTCCTTCTATAGAAGCGTTGGAATTAGATCGCAACCAATTGACCAATCTTCCTGACTCTATCAAAAAATTAGCACATTTAAAGCGACTTTCTTTGAATAAAAATCAGCTAGTGGCTTTCCCAGAACAAATCTGTTCTCTTCCAAATTTAGAACAGTTATTGTTGAATGATAATTTTATTGCCACCATTCCTGATACCATTGGACAGATAAAAAAACTAAGTGCTTTATATATTGCTCGTACAGACAAAGCCAATCAACAACGAGCACTAAACTCTTCTAGTTTAACAACAGCCTCTATTGACAAAAAAGTAATCACTGCAATTCCTGAATCTTTATTTGGCTTAAGACAGTTAAGAGTGCTCAGCCTTAGTGGAAATGCCATTACAGAATTGTCTGAAAAAATTGGTCAACTAACCGAGCTTCGAGCCCTTAATTTAGAGCGCAGTTCTGTCCCCAAATTACCAGAGAGCATTACCAATTTACATTTTTTACAAACACTTAATCTAAACTACAACCCAATAGGTGCTTTGCCTACTCAAATGGATCGTTTTTCAGATTTATTGGATTTGCACCTTGATTCTACTCAATTAAGTACTTTTCCAGAAAGCCTTGGGAGCTTGCCCAAACTGCGGCACATCTCTGCTCAAAGCAATCAATTATCCAGCTTACCTGACAGCATTACCAAACTAAAAAAACTAGCCGTTTTAAACTTATCAGGAAATAATTTGGTTCAACTTCCTTCAGGCATATTTGAAATGGATCGACTCAAAACCTTAGAATTAGAATACAATGCAATAAGTAGTTTGCCAGATATTCTTAGTGATTATTCCTGTATTAATTATTTAAAATTGACTTACAATCAATTGGTAACACTTCCCGATGGTTTTGGTAATTTAATTGCCCTCCAAGAATTATTTTTAGGCGAAAATCAATTGGAGGAATTACCCGATAGTTTTGGTCAATTGACGTATTTATCTCATTTAGATCTAAGTCAAAATCAGCTATCAACACTTCCTTCCAGCTTTACAGAACTGGAATCACTTAATAGATTAAATCTTTCTGAAAACCTTTTTGAAACCATCTCTATTAATTTCAAAAAAATACGCCGATTGAACCACTTAAATTTGACAGATAATCCATTAGAGGATAAAAGTATTGGCAAAGTTCGACAACAATTACCTTATGCTACTATTGAATACTGATTTTAAATTCTCTTTTCGTTCTAATAGATTTTCTGTTGCACCTGCTTTTTCGCAAAAAATAAATATATTGGAGACACACAAAATAGAACTCAAATTAACATGGCAAAAAAACCGAAATTTTACGTTGTATGGGAAGGCAACGAAACTGGAATTTTTAAAACTTGGAGAGAATGCCAAAAACATATCAAAGGTTATGGTGGCGCCAAGTATAAGTCTTTTCCTAGTTTGAGAGAAGCAGAGAATGCTTTTGCTGGTAATTATTTTGATGCCATCACTCCTACTAAGAAGAAAAAAATTGACCCAAGTCTAGCAGGAACCCCTGTATGGAAAAGCATTGCCGTAGATGCTGCTTGTAGTGGCAACCCTGGCTTGATGGAATATCAAGGTGTCGAAACTGGCACTGGTAAGCGTCTGTTTCACCTTGGCCCACTACAGCACGGCACCAACAATGTTGGAGAGTTTTTAGCCCTTATTCATGGACTTGCTTTTTTGCAACAACACAAAAGTAGTTTACCCATTTATACCGATTCCAAAATTGCAATGGCTTGGATTAAAGCAAAAAAGTGTCGTACCAAATTAGCTAAAACAAAAGCCAACACTAAAATTTTTGAATTGATTGTCCGAGGTGAAAAATGGTTAAAAAACAATAGCTTTGACACTGAAATTCTAAAATGGGAAACCAAAGCTTGGGGGGAAATACCTGCTGATTTTGGTCGAAAATAGCTTCTTCTATTCCTTTCAATTAAATAGAAAAGCATTCAATTCCAAACTAGCCCTCCCAACGCCCTACTTTTTATTTCTTTTTTATTATATTTGGATCTTATTGCCTAAACCAAAGGCTATATTTTTTGTCTTAATAATTGGGTTGCTATATTTTTTAGTAACGCAACACTTACACAAACCATTACGCTAGTTAAAAGAAAGTTGACACAAGATTTATGATTGCTATACAAATCCAACTAAACGCCAATTTATACCTTAGAGATCCTCAAGAGACAAAATTAGGCAAACGAATTATTGAACATAGTATTATCCTAATAGATAAACTAGGGTTTGAGAAATTCACATTCAAAAAACTAGCTACTAATATAGATTCGACAGAAGCCTCTATTTATAGATACTTTAAGAACAAACACAAGCTTTTAATTTATTTGGTATCTTGGTATTGGGAATGGATGAAATACCAAATTGATTTTAATACCATGAATATCGAAGATGTGGACAAGCGCTTAAAAATTGCCTTGTCTGTTTTAGTCGAATCTTCTCGTAAAAACCCTGCTATTAGTTACGTAGATGAAAATCTATTGCACAACATTGTTGTCGCAGAATCTAGCAAGGCTTATCATACCAAGCTTGTCGACAAAGAAAACAAAGAGGGATATTTCTCCAATTACAAAGTTCTTTGTGAAAGTATTTCTAAGATAATTTTAGAAAAAAGCCCTTCCTATCCTTATCCAAAAGCACTGGCTTCTACTTTGATAGAAATGGCTAATAATAATATTTATTTTGCACAGCATTTACCTGCCTTAACCGATGTTAGGGTTAATAAAGATGGTAGCTTAGGAGAAGTTCAACGTTTATTAGAGCACTTCGCCTTTGCCTCTATTGCTGCTGCAATTTAGATTAGTTTTCACCAACCAAGCCTAGTTGTTATGAAAATCGTATTAATTGCCTGCTTATTCCTCCTTAACCCTATTCTTTTAAGTGCTCAAAGCGATGCTGTTCGAGCCGCTTGGAGTCAAGCCAAAGACCTTTGCAACGAGCAAGAATATAGCAAAGCCAAACCATTGTTATTGTCTGTTTATACAGAAATGCCCCGTCCTTTGTGTTGTTATTGGTTGGCAATGGCTTATGATATTGAAAACGAAAGCGATTCCGCTATTTTTTATTATAAAGCTTCTATTAAAAACAGCAGCAAAAAACCTCAATTAGCAGCTTGGGATAATTTAATCCGTGTCCAATTGCGTCAATTGGATTTTGAAGGTGCCTATGCTACCGCTTGGGAAGCGCTGCAAAAATATCCTGGCAATAAAGCTTTTATAGAGGAATTTAAAGAAGTTTGTAAATGGTCTTATTTTATTAATCGTTTAGATTTTGAAAAAAGTTACTTGACCAGTACCATACTACAGGAAGAGTATCCTGTCAAAACGATTACAGAACAAGAATTAATTCTTAAAAATATTCGCAATACCCAAGGTCAATTTCTCCATGTTGCCAATCGTCAATACAAGGGAAACTATGAGCTTTGGAAGTGTCACTACAATGGCTCTAGAGCTTTTATAGATGTAAAATTCACCTTGGCAGATCATGACATTGATCGCCAATTAGAAAAACAAGCAACAAGAGCTAAAGCAGATTATAATAATAAAGAAAATCCGATACACGTTCGCCTTGGAGCAATTTTAACCTTACTTCCTATTTCAGACAAAGAAATACTGGACTTACTGGCAAGTGATCAAGAAGCGATTCGCTTTTGTACCTGCACAGAGGTAAAATCAACGACTTCTAAAAAAATTAAAAAAAGCTGCTTATCTGATGCTTCAGAACTTATCAAAGCAACCTGTGAACAATTGGAGGCCTTTCAATAATTCTCCTCAATAAGGTTTAATAGACCGCTTAGAAGCTCCTTCCTAATCAAATTAGGAAGGAGCTTTTTATTTATCTATAGATAAAAAGCAAGTATTAATACCTGTTTTATAGAAACAAGTATTTACTACCTACCACAATAGAGAAAGATTCAAGAACTTTGGTTTATGTAGAGTAGTACACTCTACCACCTTCTTAAACAACCAAACCAACATTATGAACAACATTACAATTAAAATTAGTAGCCTATTATTTTTTCTATTTCTTATAATGGTCGCCTGTAATGAAACGCCCGAAAAACCAACACCACAAGAGCCACCAAAACTTAACTTAACCGTCAATAGCTTTATGGCTGTTCCCATGCCCAACACCTTGAGTACAGGAGATCCATTTCCTACAGATTCTATAGTTATTAATAACTGGATCAAACAATCTAGTATTGATGGAGACAATCTAGAAACCAACGAAGATATCATTAAACATGGTTGGGGCGTTTGGCGTGCCCTTACCCAAATGACTAAGGAAATACACGATGGGCAGCCTTTAAGACGATTTGAGACTTGGTATACGCCACAGGATATTATTTCAGCTTATGGCATTAGAAATAAAAATGCAGCGGCAAAATTAATCCATGTCAATCGAAATAGAGGAAACTTAACCCATTTCAATCAATTCAATCATGGACAAGTCAATATCGAGCCATCAGATGCTAGTGTTCTTGGTTTTGTCAAATATGATCCTATTTCGGCGGAGTATCTTTATGATAATAAGCTTTTTTATAAATCTGTTTTGGATAGTTATAAAAAACAAGGGGCACTTGCTGCCATTCCAGAATTCCCATTGGGAGGAGTCTCCTTAAAACCTGTTTTTTCTACTTTAGATTCTATAGATCCTGCTACAGGAAACTATATTTTGGAAGTATGGCCAGGAGAAGAGGGCAACAATCAACGTTCTTGGGGACCTTCTGATTGGGGACATACCGTCCAAGTTACAATTAACGGTCAAACAGATCCCGCCAATCATATTTATTCCCTCAATGATTTTATTCATTTTAGAATTGATTCTACTCAAGCGGCTAGAATCAAAAGCAATCCTCAATTACCAGGAGAAAATCCTAGTGCTGGAAACTATGCGGTTTTGGTAGGAATGCATGTTTCCACTAAAGAAAATGTTCGTTGGACTTGGCAAAGCTTTTGGTGGTCAGAAAACCCCGACCAACCATTTATTCCTAGTTCTGCACAAACGGCAAGCTTCCGATCAATAGCGCAGTTGGATAGAGCAGCAAATCACTATGCTATGGCCATCGCTTATAATATGGTACAACCTGCTCAACCCAATACAGGAGGTTCTAATCAAAATGTTTCTTCTATTTATGCTTATAACCCTTATTTAGAAGCTAGTTTTGCTAGTAGTACTTTTGCCCATGGCAATCAAGTTGTGTCCAATACTTATGGTCCTGACTATGCAAAAATACAAGGAGAATTAAATAATTGGGGCATGCAAACCAACTGTATGAGTTGTCATATACAAGCAACTGTTTCTGGCACTTCGGGCTATCTCGCCGACCAATATATTGACATGCAAGCGCCTTATTTTAAAAGTGAAGTCACTTTAGATTTTGCTTGGAGTATCGAAGGAAATCTAATTGATGACAAAGGCAATCCTATTTCACATTAATCCTATAAAGGATTCTTCCCTTATAGTAAATTCATAGAATTAGCGTTTTATTTTTATAAAATCATCATGAGTCTTAGACTTATGGTGTTTTTTTTATTTCCACACAAAGCAACAAAAGTACAACAACAGTAATTGAAGGGCTATAATACTATAAATAGGCAACTTAAATGCCCATTTCTGTGTCTTGTGTCGCCAAACCTGCATCCCCAACAAAACACCTAAGCTGCCGCCTACTGCGGCTGCAATAAAAAAATGTTTTTCAGAAGTTCTCCACTCCTTTTTATTGGCTTTTCGCTTGTCCCAGCCCATTCTTAGAAACGTATAAAGAGAGCAAATCGCAATCCATATCAAACTACTAGTTAGTATTGTCATCTGCTTCTTTAATTTTTTTCGTTCTTTGACATATCGTGTGATAATATTCTAACGATTACCTTGATTAAACAGTCTAAGTAGTATGTTTTATGGTGGTAATAACAAACTTACGACTTTCTACTTAAAACTTATAACCTAGTACCACCACATGAACATAGTGAACGAGCATGCTTGGTACTATGTACCAAAGGCAATGCCTAGCAGCGTAGCTAACCTGTAAAATATAGCCCTAGTTTGGTATTCTACACGATTTTCTACATAAAAAAGTTGTTAAAGAAGCATTTTCTTGTAAAAAAAGACTTTATCTAGAGGGTTTCCAATAAAGTGCTTAGGTAGCTCGTTCAATACTATTTCTTGAAATCCATTTTTTTGATAAAATCTTTGTGCCGCTTTAAATTGAGGCATTGTCCCTAAATAGATCCCTTCAATTCCTTTTTTGACACAACAGTCCATCGCTGTTTGCAACAACAAGCTTGACAATCCATATTCAGTTCCTCTAAAGTCTTTTCGAACCATCATACTCTTTAGAATAGCAAGCTTTGGGTCAATAAAAATTAGCGCAATTGTTCCAACCACCTCCTTGTTATTTAGGGCAAGCCAATATGGCTTAGGCAAGGTTCTATTTGTTTTTTTTGAAGGATTACGAATGGGTTGTATGAATTCAGCTGCTATCGTATCTAACATTTTATCAATGTCCGCCTGATACTTATTCTGATAAGGAACAATCTCAATCATAACTCGCTTATTTTATAGTAGAACTTGTGGCCCAACAAACAACTTAATCTGCTAACAAGCCTTCAGGCAAGTCCATGATAACGCTTTTTTTATCTTTGTCTACAGACAAAATCCATGCAGTTCTAAGCGGCACCAAAAATGTTTTGCCGCCTTGTTCCACGGTTGCCATTTCCTGTTGTGGATACTCCTCTACTTCTTTTATCACACCTACTTTACCCAACTCTTCAACATGCAATTCATAGCCTTCCAAATAGCTAAATTCTAGTCCAGTATCGTTAATTTCTTCCTCACTCAAATTAACATCTTCTCGACGCAAATACAAAGATTTACTAGTAAACAAACTAGCTTCTTCTTTGGTATTGACATCTTCAAACTTCATAATCAAAGTTCCTTTACCTCTTAGATAGTCTATAAAATAAGGTATTTTTTCTCCTTTAATTTCTATAAAAAAAGAATCTACCTGCGCCACATCGTCCCAAAACCGTTCGTCAATGTCACCTTTAACCTCACCACTCAAACCGTGTGGTTTTCTAAATCGTCCAATTTCAACGTAATCCATTTATTTATACTTTTCGTTCTTTGACAATAGTGTGATAATATTTCAAGGCTTTCCTTTATTAAAGGATCTAAGTAGTAAGTTTTAACCTAGTACCAAGCTGTAAAATATAGGTCAAAGTTTAAACTTTCACAAGATTTAGCTTCGCTGATTCTACGAGTTGTCAAAGAACCATAATTTTTTCTAAAAACCTTTCTGTTTTCTTTTTGTTAGTGTACCTAGACACAAAGATTAAAAATAGTTGTGTATCTTTGTACTTTTGCCTGATTAAAAATCATAATTAAATTATGTTTAGATTATTCAAAAATATATTCAAACCTAAAACCAAAACAAGTAAGCATATGAAATGGCACGAGCTGAATAACATCAATGATTTAGAAACTGCTCTAAAAGCATCACACGAACAACCTGTTGCTTTGTTCAAACATAGTACTCGATGTTCTGTCAGCCTAATGGCAAAAAAAAGCATCGAACGCTTTTGGGATTTAGATATTGATGCTTATTATTTGGACTTGATTGCCCATAGAGATGTTTCTAATTCTATCGCAGAGCAATTAGACATTTATCACCAATCTCCTCAAATGATTTTGGTCAAAGATGGCAAGGCTATTTATGATGCTTCTCATGGTTCTATTGATGTAGATGCAATGGGCGAATTGTTGTAAGATTTGCTTCCCGATAAATTGTTCTGATAATAAAAAAGCAGTTAATAGATTCACTATTAACTGCTTTTTTATGTGCTAGCTATTACTATAATTTAAAAAGTACTTACTGAAGAATGTACTTACCATTCATAAAAACATACGTCCCTGTTTGTTTATCAGCAGGAACGACATAGTGATAAGGCACGAATATTTCCTTCATTACTTTTTTTCTTTTTTTTCCAGTGGTTTCATATTTTCGTTCCAAGACATCTGTTTTAGTTTTTAAATTATCAATGATAATTTTCCCATCTGCTTGAAATGATATGTCATAACTATAAGATTCAGTACCTCTATGGAAATTATGATATTTATGGGCGTCAAATCTACTAAATTTAGAGGCATACTCATGAACAGATTCAAACAAACATATTTTATTATCTAAGTCCCAGATTTCATATTTTGAAATTTTAATCTTCTCTGATATATCATAAGTCCCTCCATGCCTGTCTATTCCCTTCTGACACTTTCTATAAATAAGCACTTCTTTCGCTCCCTTTCCGTTAATTTGAATCGAGTCTGTGACCTCTAATTTGTTACAAAAACAGCCTAATGAAAAATCATGAATTTTCGTAAGAAAAATAGTATCCTCTAGGTTATTATAAATATAAGTATTGTCTGATTTTATATTTTGAAATTTTTGCGCCCTTAATTCTATAGAATTAATCAGAAGGAAAGAAAGTAATATTAGTATCGTATTTTTCATATAAGACGGTCTTGACCTGTTCAGTTATCATTACTTCGTGGAGGAATTATATCAGTTTGATTATCAGCAGGATAGGCTTAAAATAGCAAAAGCATCAAATAGCTGATAATCAAAATGATATAAAATTATTTTTATGTTTTTTGGTAAAAAAAAACTAAAAACCCCACGAAGTATTAGTTATAATAAAGAAGCTTTATTCCATTAGATGCGTCTCCATACTTTTATGGTGTGACCATCTTCATGATTCTTCCCCTTACTCCATAAGTGAAGAATAAAACTCTTTAATACACAGCAAGTTCATATATCCTATCGTTATAACAACAAAATTATTATTAAAAAATATAACGCACAAATTATGAAACTACTATATACACTCTTTTTATTCCTGAGTCCTCTTTTTCTTTTTGCTCAACAACCTAGCTTTAATTGGGAAGCTAGTTCAGATTCTGCGAGTTGGCCGAATGCCGTTAGTCTATTGAGCGATAGCCAAGGAAATGTATATACGTTTGGAAACCACAACACTGGTTCTAATCAGTATATGAAATTAATTCGATACGATCAGAATGGTGGTGTCTCATGGGCGGTTGAAGATACAGGCTTTGTTAATAATATAAGTCTAGCGGAAGCTAAAATGGGTGAAGATGGATTTATTTATGCCACAGGAGTTATCACACAAATAAATAATAAGCAAGATGCCTTTTTATCAAAATACGATACTCTAGGAAATTTAATTTGGAGAAACTTTTTTAATGGTCCTGCTGATAGTAGTGATTATGCTAGAGGGCTTATGTATTTTAATTCCCATATTTACACTACAGGGTCCACTATCGATAATCAATCTAACTATCAAGCATATATTCAAAAACACGATACTTCTGGAACTCTGATCTGGTCGGTTATTGATAGTTTTAACAATATAGGTTCTGATCAATCTAACGATATAGAAAATGATGGCACGAATATAATTATTACTGGACAAAGTGATAACCAGGGTCTTTTTACGGATCTCTTTTTACTCGCAAAATATGATCCATCTGGCAATAAACTTTGGCAAACCATTACTAACTTTAATGGCTTTCGCTCTCCTACTGGAATGGATCTTGCTGTCGATCAGAATAAGTATATTTATGTGGTAACTAATGGATCTTCTCGTCATCTAATGCAGTTTGACAGCAATGGTGTCTATCAATGGCACAACAATGCTACTCCTTTTACCTTTGGATCTCCAGCTTCCTACAAAGAAGTAAAAGTTGATGCGGAAGATCATATTTATGTATCAGGTTCCGCAGGCATCCCAGGTGGCATTGATGGTGTTCCAGCGTTTCTATTTACAAGAGTAGACAAAAATGGGAATACAGTATTTAATTATCCAGGAGTAGATTATGGGACTTGTAATGGCTTTGACTTTAGAGGCCCAAATGAAATTGTTGTCCTTGGTACTCCAGACCAATTAGGCCCACAGCTTATCAGTTTAGATTCTTTGGGGAATATTAACTGGAATATTCGATACAATGTTGATGTGCCTTTTTCAAGTTGTACACAGGTGGTGGTAGATGATCTAAAAAATGTAATTATTGCTGGTAATGTTAGAGATACAACGACTAGTTTTCCAGAGTCCTTACAAACGATCAAATATGGCAACCTACTATTTGTAGGCATCCCGTTTCAATCCGCAAATGAACATGCATTTGTGCCAGTAGAAGTCTATCCTAATCCTGCTCATAATTTATTAACCATTCGAACAAAATCTTCTGACATCAATTCGTTCAGATTGTTTACCTTATCGGGAGTAACTGTTTCTGTCCAAGCATCAACCTTAGGTATTAATCAGATGGATTTGACCGATATTCCTTCAGGAATTTATTTTCTCTCCATTTTAAGAGATGAAGGGCAAACCACTCACAAGATTATAAAATTGTAACAGATAAAATAAGATTACAATGAACACAGCTCTGTTTATACATCAGCAGGGCTGTGTCATTCCATATTTTAAAGATACCAAGTGTTATAAAATGCTATTTTCTCTTTTGGTACTATTATTTCATGAAGTTTGTTTATCTTATGCACATTAGATACCAAAAATAATAGGAATATGAAAAAGGGAGAACTCGAAAAAAAGGTTAAAGCGAAAGAAGATCTAGAAGGCATGGATTTAAGCAAAGCTCAATTAAAGGGTGCTAATCTAAAAAAAGCTCAATTGAAGGGTGCTAATTTAGAACGAGTAGACTTGCGTGGCGCTAATTTGGAGGGCGCTGATCTAGAAGAAGTTTGTTTAGAAAAAGCTAAGTTAGCACAAGCTAAATTTAAAGGGGCTAGTCTCAAGAAGGCTAATCTAACAGAGGTAGATTCGGAGAAAGCTGTTTTTAGGGAAGCGAATTTAGAGCAAACAGTTATGAAAGAAGCAAAATTAAATAAGGCTGATTTTAAAGGCGCTAAACTAGAGAAAGCAGATCTGACAAACGCAATACTTAAGGAGGTCAATTTTAGAGATTGTGATCTTGATTATATTACTCTAAACGATGCCGATCTTAGTGGGGCAAATTTGCGTGGAGCACAGATTAGAGGCGCTAATTTAGAACGGGCTAATTTTAGCGGGGCTAGCTTTCGTGATGCAGATCTTAGAAATGCCACTCTAGAAGGGGCGAATCTTACTGGAGCAGATTTCCAAGGAGCAGATTTGCGAGGAGTAAATTTTGCAGGTGCTACTGGCTTAACGGACAAACAAAAAGAAGAAATCGAGGAGCAAGGAGGAAAAATCTAGCCAATATAGCGACTAGTGCTTGTTACTAAGACTTTTTCATCAAAAATGAATATTACAATTAGGTAACATTCTACTAATTTTTTGTCGCTCTTTTATCGCCAATCTATTTCCCCCAAGATAAAGTCCTCTTAACTGATGTAGAGAAGAGAGGCTTTTGGGAAGCGTTTCTAGTAAATTGTTACTTAAGTTTAAAACTTTCAGATCAACATAATTCCCTAAAGATTTAGGAATTTTCCTGAGCTTGTTCTCATTTAGAGCAAGCATTTTAAGATTAGGTGGAAAATTAAGTTTCTTCGGCAAGATCTCAATGCCATTTGAACTCCAAAGTATTCCTTTCAAGTTGGTCAGCTTTTTGATTTCTTTGGGCAGTGCTTTAATGTTGTTCTTTATAATATCTAAAGAGTCTAAGTGGATCAGGTTTTCAAAAGATTTAGGAATAGCAGTAAGGTGATTGTTCATAAAATCTAATTCCGTCAAATTGACCATTTCTCCGATTAGCTCAGGAAGTTTTCTGATTTTTTTTTGATCAAACTGATTGATTGAATTCAAATCTGTGGTAGATAATATTTTGAATAAAATTTCAATTGGGTTTTCCTTTCGAATATTTATAAAATAAAGATAGTGGCTTTCAAGAAATTTAATTAAATCTTCCCAAGGTTCAAGGAGTTTTTCTTCTGAAATATGTTCACTTTTGCCTAGCAAAAAAGCAAGTTCTATACTTACTTCATCACCAGACTTAATGAGTTGTTGCAATTTATTAAATGTGTCTTTCAAGTTTTTTGAGTTTGGAGCTAATAATAAGTCTCTAAAGCTTGACTAAGCCTAATTGTTCGCCCTAGATAGTTGCTCTAATTTTTCAAATCCCTCGGCTCCTAAATCTTCCTTCAACTCCTCTTCAGATACTCTTTCATGAAAGGCGAAATACCCCTTCTTGTCCTTAGCGATTGGACCAAACGCTTCAAAAACTTGGAAGGTCGCTGCGTCAGCATCTAATTGGCCTCCTCTACAATGGTAAATTTTTGAATTAAACGTCGCATAGCTGCTTCCTAAGAGCTTAAAAGAAGCCGTGTCGTCCGAAAAAATGTTAAAATAACCTCCATCACACATGGCATAATAGGAATAAATATGACTTTTATCTTTATAATAACAGGCTCCAAGCGCTTCAAATGTTGAGGTATCAATTACATTCTTAAGCTTAGTCGTGTCATCGTAGCCAAATGTGGTAAGGAATACATTGGGACATCTTTCGCCCTCTAATTCTTTTTTAGGAACAAAAACAATTTCGGGGTCTGTAGCAAATGCCAAGTCATTATTAGTATGGAGATATAAACCGCCTTTAAGCTTTTTCCATGCTCTTTGGGGAGATTCAGAAACTTCTTTGGATTCATTTTTTTTCTGAGAATTGCTTTCCCGATTACATGATATGAGGACAAGTATAATCAGTGCCCAAAATGGTATCATTATTTTTTTCATTCTATTTACAATCTGCTTACTTATTTTTGATACAACATCTTAAAAAAATTCAAGTCCATTGAGTGATCAAATTCTATAAAATAGTTCATTTGCCACTCTTGTGTCTTTTTAGCTTGTTTACTATTTGGAGTATCCCAATTCGGGTATACTCTGAAACCTCTTTTTCCCTGTTTATCTACAGACGAGATGATTCCCTTTTTAATAAGGATTGATTTGGGCAAAACAAATTGTCCCATTCTCCCCTCTTTAGCGACATTAATAATATAAAAATCCATTGTATCAGCTTCGTGATAAGGTTCGGTTTCACCGCTTTCATTTCGTCTTCAAAAAGTCACAAACTGCCCCTTTTTCTTTGGTGTAATTTTAGCATTTCTACAAATAATATTCAGTTGATTTAATTTGAATTTAAAAGCTTTATATTCCTTTCCTTCTGGCTCGATTATTAACTCAGAAATTAGGAGAGCGCAATTATCGTAAGCAACTTTTTTGATTTCTTTTAAGGTACTATTCTCGTTCTTCAATAGTTTAATTTTAGAATTTGTTAGTATTTCTATCTCTACTCGTTTCTTTCTGCTTGTATTTTTTGGATCTCTATCTCAATTTGTTTTTTCTGTTCTTCTACGTTTATTTTATGCTTTTCCACCACTTCTGGATTTATCGAGGCTTCTGAACTTATTTTCTCGTAGTAATGATTTAAGTCTTGAAATAGATTAATTTTTGTTTTCCCGCTCCACGTTCTACCCATTGATCTACGCATACTTGCCTCGCCAAAAAAAAAATATGAGTTCCTACCGAAGAATATGAAATTTCATATTCCCCATATCCCGCTAAATGGCTAAAATACGTCCCATCTTTAAAAATTCTCAAAGTATCAAGAACGTTTCGGAAAACTGGAGAGCCTTCAAAATTCACATTATGATACGTTCCTACTATCATTGATTTTAGGAAGAAGTTATTAAAAAAAAAGTATAGAATCAAGAATAAAGTTATCGCTGAAAAGTGTTTCATTTTATTTTTATTTATACCCAATATAAATATTTTGTATTTACTTTTCCTATTTACTACAAAAGGTCTAAAAAATTAGGCTACTCACTTAATATCTGCGCCCTAGGAAACCAAATTTACAATTTCGCTGTTGGTAGCCAAGTAATCTATAAACATCTGTTTAAAGATGAATCAATGCATCTGGAACCTTCATTTCTAAAATGATCCAGGGCTGCTGCTTACTTTCCAATTTATGCATTGTTAGAAAATAATTCTAAAGTAAAAAAAGAATAATGACCAAGATAAAATTCTTTTGCGATGAAGCCGCAATTGAACAAAATGCTTCAGAGCAAATTATTAACTATTCTGAAAGTCCGCACATAAAGAACGTTTGTGCCTTTACAGACATTCACTTTTGTGATGAAAAAGCGATCCCTGTTGGCGTTGCTTTTTCGACCGAGGAATATATTTACCCACTAATCACAGGAAAGGATATTGGCTGTGGTGTCATGTATCTAAAACTATCTAAATCAGATTGGATCAAACCTTTTGACAAGGAAGAACATTATAGAGCGTTCAACTTGGCGCATACCAAGATGACGGATGATGGTTTGGGTGGTGGCAACCACTTTTTATCCCTAGAGGAAGATGCCGAGTTTATTTACATTATGTGTCATACAGGAACAAGAGATAGAGGCATTGGTTTATACCAACACTGCTTTAGCTTGGTTCAAGCTTTTTCGGATGAATATGGTCAAGCGGTTCCCTTTATTCATAAATCTTTTGTAGATGAAAAATTCTATGACTACTACAATAGTATCTTAGATTTTGGTTATGAAAGAAGAAAAAATTTCTGTCTTAAAACAATGATTTTCTTACAAAAAGCCAATTATGTCAAAAGTGATAAAGGTAGTATTCAAAAAGATTACCTGAATTTGGATTTTTCAAAATTGGAGGAACAAGGAAAATTAAATGGCACTAACTATGAATTAGGAGACTCGATTCACAACCATATTCGTTTTGAACAAGAGGGTAAAATTATTCATCGTAAAGGAAGTACCGAATTGTCCAATAAAGCTACCGTAGTCATTCCTCTGTCGATGACAAGAGGCAGTCTATTGGTTCGCTTGAAACCTTATTCTGAATTGGCTCCAAATGCCTTGTTTTCTTGTGCACATGGCGCAGGAAGAAAGTTATCTAGGTTTGACACCATGAAATATTGGAAGAATACCTTAAAAGCAAAAGATCGAAAAGCTTATAAGAATAAATTTTCGGAAATGTTGGATCGCTCTGGTAATTTCTCTAGTGGCTACATCCAGGAATTTGACTTTGCCTACAAGGATCATTCAGATATTTTCAAATATCAAACCTACTTAAAAAAGGTTTCGGAAACGACACCCATTGTAACGTTGAAATATACTGAAATTTAAATAGCTATGGCTCATTCACTCGGTTGGTGGATGGGCCATTTTTAAGCTTATTCAATTCAAAGAATTACCCAATCCAAGTTTCCTCTGCCGTATCAAAGAAAAGTTTAAAATCTTTTTTCAATTCTTCTGGAATTTCATCTACAACATCCATCTCATTTTCTTCACAGAAATAAACTATGGTCATTTTCCCAAATTCGCTTTTGCCTTTGCATAAACGTTCAAAATCTTCAATATGCATGGTATCAATACAGCTTTCATTAGCTATAAAAATTTCAAGTAACTGTTCTTCAAATTCAACATGACCAATACTATTGGTTCTGAATAGATGAATAAGGTTATCTATTTCATTTTTCACTTCGGCTGAAATGTCTTCGATCTCAACGCTTTCAAGATAACCTGTACTTTTAATATCTTCTATTAATGTTTCTTTAGAAGTATATTCTAAAAGTCCATTGACACCATAAGTATCTTCTGTATATATATACCAAGGATTATTCTGTTGATTTTCTGATTTCATCTCTTCTAATTTAGTTTTTAACTTAGAGTCTTTTTTTTAAAGTGTATTTGGCAATAATAGTCCGTTACAACCACGCAGTAGCAAGTTTTAAGTAGAAAGTCGTTTATTATCAAAATAGAACTTACGACTTTCTACTTAAAACTCATATACCTTGATAAAGCTTTTATTTAAATATTACCACACGAGTTGTCAAAGAACGACATTATTAAAAGCAATCTTACAAATTTTACTTCAAGTTATAGAATATTGTAACTAGAAAATTCAATTCTCAAACATTAACTATTATTATAATTGTTCTTTCCTTGCTTTTTCTTTGTTTCATGCGTTATAATAATAAAGATCTCTAACAAAGAAACTCTAAAATCATGAAAAAAACACTCTTCTTAATTCTTCTATTTTCTTTTTGCTATTTACAAGGACATGCCACTCAAAATAAAGCCGGTTTTATTAGTTACAAACACGTTACTGGTCTTACTTACGAAGCCTCTATCGTTACTTACACCCAAATTAGCAGTCCAGTAGACAGGTCTTCTTTAACTATAAAATGGGGTGATGGAACTACGGAAGTGGTCACCAGAACAAGTCAAGAAGTTCTTGAAATTGATCTAAAAAAGAACGTTTATACCAAACTGCACACTTATGCTAATCATGGCATGTATATCATCTCCATGCAAGATTCTACCCGAACGGATAACATTTTAAATCTCAATGGTGGAAATTCGGGCGGTTTTCCTTTTTATATAGAATCACAATTAGTCATTCCTGCTGCCAACGATTATAATAATTCCGTAGAACTGCTGAATCCCCCCATTTTAACCGCCAAAGTTGGACAGATTTTTAGCTACACTCCTAGCGTTTATGATGAAGAAGGCGATATTCTTAGTTTTGAATTAGCTAGCCCTAAAGTAAATAATAGCACTTATGCTAATGGTTATCAATTAATAACTGATGTTGGGCCAGGAGCAAATAATCAATACTATTTCAATGCCAAAACAGGAAATATCAGATGGGATAGTCCTGTAATAGCGGGGCTTTACAATATTACCATAAAGATATCAGAGTGCAGAAATAGTAAAATTGTAGGTTATACGGTCGTAGACTATCAAATTAGAGTCGTTAGCACTTTAAACTCTGCTTTTTTCGATGCTATTTCGGCTACTCCAAACGACACGATTGCTCCAAATGACAGCATTCAAATTAGTCTTGGTTATAAGAATGCTCAAGCAGATTCTGTCCACTTGATTGCTTATAGTGAAAGCTTAATTAATGGCAACACTGCTACATTCAGCCTTGATTCTCTTTCTAACAACTACTTAGGAAAAAACTTTCAATGGATTCCAAGTATTTCAGATTCTAGATGTGCTCCTTATATGATAACGATAAGAGGAAGCGCCTTCTTGGGCAATGAGAAGTTCAGTTATGATAAAACTTATTGCTATTATGTTCGAGATGCTACTACTACCTATTGCGACACGGTTTGCAATGGTTCTACACCCATCAACTCCATTAGAAAAAAACCTCTAATTTCTGTTCAAGTTGCTCCAAATCCTTTTAGTAATCAGACCAATATTTATATTCTAAATAATTCAGATGCTGCTGTTTATTCCTTTTCTTTGTTTGATGTTTGGGGACAACGTGTTCGGTATATTTCATCGACAACTGAAACAGCAATTACGATCAATAGGAAGGAATTACCTGTTGGGGTTTATGTCTATAAAATAGTGAGTGATTCTAATAAAATTGCTACTGGTAAATTAATTATTGTTGATTAATTGCCTGACTTTATTTTCTCTAACAGAGAACGCCCTATTCATATTGTTACAACCAACATTTCGGTCCTAAGTAAAAGATAAAAAATAAATTAGACCATTAAAACAATCTTTTTAATTTTGGCCTAATTTATTGTTTTACGCTCACTAACAATATACACAGAGCGTTCTCTTTCATTTTATAAAAACAATGTAAACCTTAGCTAGATTTCTTCAGCCTTTTTTCCGCTTTTTTTTCTTTTGCAGTTTTTGTTGGTGCTTTTTTTACACTCTTCTTTGAATCTTTACCTTTTCCCATGACAGTATCTTTTAGTTATTGTTTGTTGGACAAATGTCCATTGGTCTTAATATAAATTTATTCTGATAACTCTGTGTATAAATTAAGTTTAACGTCTAATATTTAATGCCTTTTCATGGATTTAAGCTTACATGCTCACATTTTGTTAGCTCTTTTCTATTTTTTACTTTTTTCGGTACAATTACTTTCAATTGAAAGCCCCAATTCACTTTCTCGGAAATCCTCCTCCATTATTTTACTTAATGGATATTTCTTGAAGGCATCTATTAAACATCCGCAATAAATTTCAGGATCATTGGTCTGCTCAAAATCTGTCCCTTCCAATTCTTCTGTACAATTAACTTTCATAATATTGGCAATATTATCCGTCCATTTCATTTCAACTTTACCAATACAACTCTCCAAGCCCAAGGCTTCAGATTTCCCTTCTTTTTGAAGGTCTTTAAAAATTTCAATTAATTTCCCTTTTTTAAGTTTACTTAAGTATTTCCCTTTTAGAGAGCTACTGCTAGTTACTTTCTCTGCCAAGCAAAGACAATACTTTCTTCTTTCTTCCTTCTCAGGTATTATTCTTTCAGTTTCATTAACACATATATTCATCGGGATACGAATCCCATTAACCAATTTAAAATCGTCAGGAACGACATACGATAATAGTGCAAAAAAAACTACTACAACAAATACTACCAACGAGACAATAAAGAATTTTATGCCCTTAATTGATTTTAATTTAAACTCCATTGGGTTAAACCCAGCTCCAATTAACCACGTAGGAAGTAGTAATATTGTACCAATTAGAACTATTATTACTGGCGAGAAAAAAGAACCTAATTGCCTACTTGCACTTACATATTCTTGCCCAATCAGCAAAATCACTAGAAATCCAATGATGATTTTACTTATTTTTATTTTCTTCTTATCACTCAGCATCTTATTTGGGGTTTAGCTTAAAAATTAACCAGTTTTAAACATTAGTTCGGTAAAAAACCTTATCAGATTGATTTACAGTTATTTAGTGAATTCCTTAAATTTCGCTAAATAACTGTAAATCAATCTGATAAAAATGGTGTTTTTTTTTTATTTTTGTTTAAAAATTAAAAAATGACCGAACTATTATTAAAATAACATCACTATATTTTATTACCATATATACAGCTCTATAATGATTTTTGCCAAAGTAGTTATTTTTAAGCAATTTCCTACAAGGCAGTAAATGAATGTGTTTTTTAAATTACTGTAATTTATACCTGAGAATAAGTTTGATTTTAAAATTGTAAACTCTTAACAACTTAGCCTTTAAACGTTAACTTTAAATAGTAATTTTATTTTGGAGAAGCATATCAAACAAAACACCTAATTATGAAGGAAAAAATTTACCCTATCAAAGGAATTTATTATACTTCCTATGCCCTTTTAATCCTATTTTCTTTTGGATTAATGCTGGTTCATATATACTTGGAAAGTTTTAAATTTTTTTTGCAACTTGGCTTATTAATATTGTGGGTATTTCATTATAGATGGGCAACAGGAGGCTTGGTAATTATAAATGGAGACGAAGCGATCATTCGACCTTCTACTTTTGAAACACATCAAATAAACTTAACTTCCGTAAAAAGGATAGAAACGCCTAAAAACAAAAAAATTATCTTATACCCAGATGGTGCAGAAAAAGTAAGCATCCCATTGAAATTATTATCAGAAGAACATAAAAGGAATCTTTTAATGGAAATACCTGTCCTTGTATATGGAAAGCCCGAAGAAGATTACAGTCAACATTTAGTAGATTGAGTTTGTTTTCTTAAAAAGTCAACTTCTGACAAGGATAAGCCTCTTATTCAAAAAAAGGACGAAGTGGCCAACTCATTTTCTAAGGCTAATTAACACTACTTTACCACCAAATTTAGTTTGTAGCTGATACTGCCCCTTTTGTTTAATTGTTTTTAAAAATGCTTGTGATTCTGCCATATCTGCATTATCGACATAAATAAATGTATTTTCATGGAAATTAGGTGCAAGCATTTCAAATATAGGCAAATACAAATCCTTCCACCCATCTAACAACAACAAATCTATTGGTTCCTTATGATTTTTCAAGGTTTCCAAAGCATCACCAACTCTAACCTCAATAAGGTCATTCACACCTGCTTTCTTAAAATTCAGAATTGCCTTTTCAGCCTTAGATTCAATTAATTCTGTGGTAACAATTCGTCCTTTTGTTTCAAGTACTCCAAGGGCTAAAAATAGAGTAGAGATTCCAAATGAAGTTCCAAATTCTATAATATTCTTAAGCTTATTTTTCCTTATTAGTTGCTTCAACTCCACTCCTTGCTCTTTGGATATAGACAGGTACACATCTTTAAAATTAGATGGTTTTATAGGTCTAAATATGCTTTTTGCAAAGCCTTTCATCGCTTTAATTAGGTCGTATTTTGAGTCTTTATATAAATAAGTTAAAGTGGCTTCTATTCGCTCTTCTTGTTGGGTCATCATAATTTTTATTATTAAAAAAGGAATACCAACAATGCTGATATTCCTCTTGATATTATTAAAATTGTTCTATATTCTCAACTAAAACTTTCCGTTCTTGTTTTTCCATTCTGATTCTGCTGGAATAGGTGCAATCACATCCCAATGTTCTACAATTTGTCCATTTTCTAACCTAAACAAATCATAAAAAGCCGTCAGTTCTCCTTTTCCAAACTTACCTTCACTCATTGTTAGCACAAAGTTCCCTTGTCCTAAAACCTTGTGAAGTTTGGTATATTCCATTACCAATCCATTTTTAGCAAAGTATTGCATTGCCGCTCCAAAACCGTCCAAACCATCTGCAACAGCAGGATTGTGTTGGATGTAATTAGTAGGATTGATGTAGGTAGCCACTTTGTCCATCTCATGATTTAACAAGACTTTTTCGATAAATTCTTTCGCTACTGTTTTGTTCGCTTCTGTTTTGTCTAAATCTGTAATTTCAGTAGTTCCATCAAATTGAGTATGCCCACTTGGGTTAGGTTTTTGAATCTCCAATAAATTATCCCAGTGTTCTACAATTTGTCCATTTTCAAAACGAAAGACATCAAAACCTGCTTTAGGTCCAAAAAAGTCATATTCAGTCTGTGTAAATACATAATCACCATCTTCAAAAGCACGAATTACATTGGCTTTAAATCCTTGTGGTGGCGCATGTTGCATAACCGCACCGAAACCAGCCAATCCATCTCCAACAGCTAAATTATGTTGTATGTATTTTTCAGGGTTAATGTAAGAAATTGGTGTTTGATCACCTGTGTTAAAACTGTTCAATAAAGCGACAACTTTATCTTTTTTTGATAATTCCATAGTATTGTTTTTTAATGAAGTAATTGTTTGATAACGTCCCATTTGAATAGAGGATTGATCCATCATCCCCATAAACTCTTTAGATATAGCATTTTCCATAAAAGGCTTTAAGGCAGCATCCGAATTACTTTTGTTGTCCCAATAGACCGCAACTACCTGCGCTCCTTTCTCATCCACTCCAGTAATTCTTTGCAAAAACCCAGACTGCTTAGCAGTAAATCCAGTCTCTACTTTTTTATTGGTTTTATTGAAAGCTGCCATGTCAACATCTGCTTTGGTTTGAAATGACATTACTTCAACAAAATCACTATTTTCTGCCTTAAATTTATCCTCGATAAAATAGCGAGCCATTTTCATTGTTGGCCCATCAATCATGGAAGCATAATCTGCAACCGATTTATCAGCCATAAATTTTTTCATAGATGCATCTGCATCTTCAAGCGTATTCCAATAAACCAAAACAACGTACTCTCCTTTTTCATTTATTCCACTCTGACGCTTAATAAAACCTGGTTGCTTACTAGTGAATTTTTCTTCCACTTCAGCATCCAACTTATTAAAGGTGATAGCACTTGATTCAGCTTTAGATTTAAAAGTCGTGACTTCTAATATCTGTTTATCATTACTATTATTATTATTGCAACTGGTCAGTAAGACTCCAATTACTCCTAGCATTATTAATTTAAAATTCATAAATATCGTATTTAGTTTTATTGAGTGTTAAAAAAAATTGTACTTGGTCAAAACCTGTCAACTCCTAATTATTAGGGAAAAAGTATCTGGTAATTTCTAAGTAAAAAGAAAATTAGTGTGTCATTTTAATAGCTTCTATTTCAGCAAAAGCATCATAGATTATTTGCTCTTAAAGCAATGAATTCATTTTTCTGATTGCCAAAATTTCGGGGGTAATAAAAAGTAATAAGTAGACCGCATATATGATTACAGAAGAGATTCCCATAACACCAGAAGCAGCGGTACTGAACATATCAAAAAATTCTGTTACCAATCTCATTAAGAAAGCCAAGCCAATCAATGCTGGACGCTTCGAAAATAAAGCATAACTCATCACAACTGCCATCGCAATATTACGCGCTGACGTCATCCAAATAGCCATAGAATGGGCATTAGTATCTCCTACAAAACCAGGAATAACCATCTCAGGTTGTAAATATCCCATAACGCCCAAGAGTAAGCCAAAAACAGCTAACATACCACCAAAAATATTTATCCACATAGGGATTTTTACTTGACTCTCCATATTTTTAAATTTAACTTTATAGCCTTCATTAAACCGTCAACTGCTATAAATATTAGTGAGACAATTTGAACGTATCTCTGAGCAGAATCAATCATAAACCTGCCTTTTTTGAGAACCTACCTTTATTCAATTAGAACCAATCAGCTCCTGGGTCGCCAGCAAAGAAAGAATTTGGAAGTGACAATAAAAGACCACCTTCTTTATGATCTGGGTACAAAACCTCTAACTCATCTATTACTTCTTGATGTGTCGTAGCAGTACCTCCGCCAGTGATCGTTTTAGTTCCTTTGATAATGCCTTTAGCATTTTGTAGATAATCTATGTTTTCATCAATGACTGCTCCTACGTCAGAACGAGAGCTGTTATGACCTACAAATAAATGATTGTAATCTGAGAAATTAGTTTTCAAGGTATTTAAACCCGCTACCCAATTATCTAATTCATCATCTCCTGCATTAGGGGTGTATTCTCTTAGATAAGGATGTGCTTTATTGTAAACAAGGTCTCCTGGGAAAAGTATTTTGTGCTCTTCATTATAGAAATAACCATTTTCTCCAGTTTCAGCATTAGAAACTTTGTCAAAAACAAAGGTTAGATCTCCTACTAATTGAGAACTACTTACAGCAACTACTGCATTAGGGTATATGCTAGTAAAGTCAGCGGTATTATTTAACTGACCAGCTACAACGCTTTCAGCATAAAATGTCAAATCTGTAAAACTTCCTGCACCTCCATAATGATCGCCATGATTGTGGGTTATAATCACTGCACCTGTCTTGTTAATAGCATTGGTATATGCTTTTAACTCAGCTGCAAAAGCAGGAGCAGGACCTAAATCTACTAGGATCATATTTTCCTCTGTCTCAACAATCGTTACGGTGTAAGGAGCTGCACCAAAGTCGATGGTATGGTATCGTACAGTGTTTTCTGTAATGACAGTGACAACACCAGTCGTAATTAAGGTGGTAGAAGGTGCCGCTCCAAAATCGACAACAGGCGCTGTATTATCTTCATTACAGGAAGAGAAGAAACTCACAACAAAAATTGTTAGGATACTAAAGGTTAACTTTAAATATTTCATCATTTTTCTTTTTGAAACGTTAGTGATTTAATACTGCAAAAGTAGGATGCTTCTACAGTACTATCGCTATCAAAATGATGACAAAAATAGTAAAAGTGTAACCAGTCTTAAATCTTAGGCTTGTTGTCTAAACTTGAGTGGAGTAGTATTCGTATTCTTTTTAAAAAATTTAATCATATTAGCTGGATCTTCAAATCCTGTCTTATAACTTATTTCTTTTATAGACAAGGAGGTAGATACTAAATAGCGTTTAATTTCTATCGTTACAAAATCATCAATAAAAGCCTTAACAGTCTTACCCGTTAACTTCTTTACAATATCATTTAGCAACTTGTATGAAACAAACAAACTAGAAGCATAATCTCTTGAACTTCTAGTTTTTATATATTCTTTCTCCAGTGAATTTTTAAAAGAAATAAAAATTTCTAACCAGTGTATCTTCGTGTCTCTCATAGCTTGAACTTCTTTTGTGCGCTCAGCTTTAAGTAATAAAACATGAAGTAGGGTTTGCAAAATCTCAGACTTAGCAAATTCATTTGGAAAGATATATTCATTATACAGTTGATTCGCAACCTCAATAAAATTATCTTTTCCTATTTCATTTTGGTGAATTACGGGGGTTTCAATATGGTAATTAAATAACCTGTTCAATTTAAAGTTATTCGCTAAAAAATAATGCTCGTCCATAAATAGACTACTAAAAATAATGCAAAACCCATCCGCTTCTTTTAATTCTTTAGTAAAATGATGGACTTGATTTTTAGCAACAAAAAGCGCACTTCCTTCTATTAATTGATAAGACTTAAAATCGACAAAATGAGTATACGATTTTTGGGTTACAATCAAAATGAGATAGAACTTTATTTTGTGGGCAGCAAATGGATTATGATTCGTTAAGTCATTTAACTTATTAGAAAGTTGGACAAAACTAATCACCTCAATATCAAGGCTTCTAGACCTATTGAAGAAGATCTTTGGAATTTCTTTTTCCATGTTCATTTTTATTATCGCTAACACTGGTATATATGATGCGTATGAATATCTTCAGTAAGATAATATTAATCCTCTAAGATTATTTATAAACACCAATAAGTAGTTGCTTGGTCGTCCTTTTATTCCCAAGGATACTTCTTTTCTTTTTCCAGCAATTTAGGGTTTATTTTCATTGTAAATTCTTCACTATAAACAGGTCTTTCTCCGTTAATTTTAAACCGTAAAATAGTTTTAAAACTACCTTCATAAAAAATTGCTTTCACACAAACAGTCTGCTTAGGGTAAAGCAAGAAATCTCTTATACCTACTCCACAGCCCCAGAAAAATAAGTTTTCTATATTTACCCATTTTCCTTTCTTATTTTTTGCCTCTAAACATATAGGTATCAATCCTTCAAAACCTATTTTTAAGGTGTCTGTAGTTTTGCTTTTTATGCATAAAGGAAACGCTTTGTAATAGAAGTATGCTTTCGTTTTAGAATTGTACTCTTTTAACGCTAAAATTTGAGTGGTATCCAACTCAATTTCAACAATATCAGGGTTTATTCTTTGAAAGAAAGTTCTTTTTCGTAGTTGCGAATCCCAATTACCTTGATCCTTAATTTGATCTAAGTAAAAAATAGAGTAAGAGCCTTCTCTTTTTTTCTTTTCCTGAAAATATATTCCTTGAGTCTCTACCTTTTCAAAAACAGGAACGATTGTTTTTTTTTGAGCAATGGACTTATTAGGATTGAGTATAGATACAATTAATAAACAAATAATGGATATTTTGAATTTCATTTTATTCATTTTGTGGTCCCCTAGTTTTAATTATTCCACACTACTATTTTCTTACAATAAACTTCTGATTATCAACTGTAGATCCATCCTCTTTTTGTACTCGTAAGATGTAGGTTCCATTTTCAAATTCAGATACATCTATTGGTGCTTTTTGAAAATCTGAGTTAAGCTGTTTTAAGAGGTTTGCATTCAAGTCAAAGATTTCAATTTTATATTTTTCGTTTTTTTCTAACACTAAATTTAACCAATCTTTAGTAGGAACTGGATATATCGTCGCAATTAGATTGTCACTCTTAGGTCCTGGGATGGCTCCCTGAATTCCAACAACAACTGGATAATAATTGAATACGATTTCCTTTTCATTAGCTTTTAGCACTAAATCTTCAATGGTAGTGTTTGCCTTAGGAGGTAGCAAAGATGGGGCATCGCCTAAAATCAATAGCGCCCTTTTAGAGTTTGACGACCAATTTAAATCCTCCATAATTTTAGCTGCAGCATCAGAAACGGATTCAGGAAAATCTCCTCCGCCAGAATATTTGACTTTATTGAATTTGCGTTGAAGCCTTTCGTAATCAGTAGTAAAATCGTAATATTCAAGCCATTCCTTTCCATCTACATTTCTATCGCCATAAAAAGCTAAAGCTACATTTACATTATTGTATTTTTTTATAGCGTCAAATATAAAATCCATCCCACTTTTTAAGGTAAGAATATCATCCATCATGCTACCCGTCTTATCTATCAGAAAGCAAAGATCGGCATTGTCTTCTATATGGTTTTCAATAATTTCAGTGATAGTAGATGTGATTTCAGATAGACTCTCGTACATATAAATTTGACCATCTGTTCCATTAGCCAAAGTGTGGAACATGCTAATTGTGGCAGAATCAAAATTAGCATAGTTGATGATTTCGGGAAGTTCTGGGTATCCTAATGAAATAGAATCATTTTTTGTAAGCATAGAGTCTGTGTAATCCTTACTTCCCTGGCTTTCATAGTCAGAACTACAGGAGTACAATAAAATTAAGCTTAATACGGTAAGAATAAAAAGTTTGTTTTTCATGGTCTTTTCTTTTTGAGTTTGTTTTCTGAAAAAACAATAGAGACTTAGTTTGAGTTCCTTCTTGACATCATTTAGAGTATCTACTACAAATTGATCGTTAAATCCCAAAGGCATCTTCTTCCCAAATACAAAAATGAATAGGGTGGAATCCACAATAAATAGCAATCTCAGGTTTG
>JAVCKV010480993.1:0-11839 GCA_032274145.1 Herpochondria borealis | reverse complement strand
GCAGGCGCAAAACATCGGCGCGTCCAACCAGAATCATCAACATGGCTTACCACAATGTATGAATGGAACGCAAAGGACCGATATGGAAATGCAGTTCCTGGCGTTTTGGCCGTTATTCCTCCCAAAACGTACCAATTCCATGTAGTACGCGCGGGTGACTCAAGGGTGCGCTTACAAAAAAGGTCGAGTTGTGGTTGAGCTATGTCGAGGGGCGGCGAGATGCAGACTGGGAAGGGGCGGTACAAATATGTCTAAACTCTAGACGGCGCTTTGTGTGGTGTGCGGTTCGACTTCGCGCACCGCGTCTAACCACCCGCTTAGAATAAATACAAGAAAAAAGAGGCCAGAAGAGAGGAAAAACACACATACACCAGGGAAAACTGTATTTGAAAAGACTGCCGCTAGCTCCCTACTTTGTGCTGAGACATTTCATTCTCCTCTTTCTACAAATCTTTCGCTCAATTTTGACGTCTATAGTACTCTGGCCCAGGGTAATTCAACGCCGGGCGGAGATACAGTCACGAGAAATTTTGGACGAATCATTTGAGTGGCACTCACGCCCGTCCAAAGGACGCACGGAGTGTGACTTGTTCGTAAGAAAGCACATTCTTTTGCCTTATCCTTTCAAGTACACCTTAACATCGCGAAGTCTGAGAGTGCCCTACATTCTTCTGGACGCCACCTTGAGACTCGTCAGTACACCACGGTACACAACCCGGTGTATTAATAAACTGACCTATTTACGGACGTGTTATCATATCGGACAAACGCTCAGTCATCTGCAATGACGCTCAGTCACATACTGACGCAGTAACACAAAATCATACTTCACTTCCATGCACTTCACTAGCGTGGTCACGCTGGAGTGGTCGTCATTTAGACGAAGGCATGGGGCCTACACAGATCGCTCTGCTCTACATCGCGCAATGGTGCCGTAGACACGCCTAGACCTTAGTCCCAGGTCTCGCCCATGAAGCGGCACAGCAGTCATTGATTGTGATGTAGCCTGTTGTATCCCAGCGTCTAATCTCTTTGAGGCCGCGGAATTGGGCGAAATTTTCTGCTGGCCGTAGAATTCAGTGCGGACTTCAGTGTTGGCAGGTCCCATTATCGAGATACTACAATAAATAATGGAACGTCATTCTTCCTCCATTTCTTATCAGTCCGGTTGACGTGCTTAACCGCAACTTTTTCGGAGCACCTACTGTGCAAGCTTTGAGAACGTACGATCACGAAGAACTTGCATGCGAGTTCTGCAGCTGCTCCGTTTTTGGCAGCAGAACAATGCCTCCCTTTGTAGTTTATTTCCAAAACCCGAACATACGGTAGTGCTTATAAGACTGGTAGGGTCTTCAATCCGAGACAGTTCCAGTAAATGGCGGACTTGAGAGTTGATTTAAGTAAAAGTACACAATAGTTCTCGTTTGTGCGAAGTTGCATATCGTCAGCATCGAATAATCCCAAAGTTCAATTCTGCCACATAATTTAATGAACTATTTTGAAAAGGGTACAATGCGGGCTAATTTACAATATGAATGTGCCATAACCGACAGAAGGTGGAATGTCTAAATAATTCAACGGTGAGGGAAAATTTTTGGAAGGCATCATAGGGGGGATCTTAGACCGCGGACATATTCGCATCAACTCAGGGCCTTCGTGATGTTTCCTGACTTTTTGCTATTCTTGACTGAAGAATATCCAAGGAAACGTTTTCATCATCCTCTTTGGCCTTCTGAATATTGAGAGAGAACTTCATTGAACGTTTCCAAGATCTCCAAAGTCCAGGGGCCTAATTTTCAGTGATGAGCTGTGCTCTGAACTCCTGTTTGCAATGAATTTTGGCCAACGCCGAGAAGTGCCGTAGGTCAGCAAAAACATGGCAGATTATCTAAATTTATGAGGGTATCCATGCGTGTTGACGACGGATACGTTTCTTTAACTCAACTGAAATTTTCGGTGTCTCTGAGCCGTTGGCGTGTAATTCTGTACCCAGGAGTACAACTGCGTCCTTTGTTCAACACCAGCGGCATCTAGACGCGCCGCAACTTGCACATTTCGTCCGTCACATGACCTGCGCGTGCGCTTTAAAACATGCTGTAGATTTCGTTTGGTTGCTTGTACGATCTGGGAGGATTGGATGCCGATGATACGGGTCATGTTTAATATTTAATGTTTAGTATTAAATGTTTAATATGTATATTATCATTATCATTAAATGTTGCATAATAATTATTCTTTTTACTTTAAATTTTAATAAAAAATGAGAAAATTGAAAGCTGAATAATGAATGTTGAATTGTGAATATATAAAAAAATTGTAAATAGAAAATATTAAAATTAGAATGGCGAATATTATTCATTAAATAGGAAGTATTTAATACGTAATAGGAAATATTATTTATTACTAACTTACCCGAAATGTAAGTATAGTATTGATAACGTCTAGGTTGAGAACAAGATATACGTTCTTGATTTATATTTGTTGCAAAACCAAGAACAGTTAACATGGAAATATGGCGGAACACAAATGATGGCAGATCATGGCAAACAAACAGAATGGTAAAGAAAAAATTACTTCGACACGAATCATGCGAAATCGCTTTAGTTGTTGAAATTCTGTCGTATGTAGAATTACCCGATAAATAGGAACATAAAGTAGACAATTAGAATTGAAAATGTCGATAAGTAACTAGAAAAGGAGGAACATTATGTACATAGATGTACCAGAGCAATGACCAATTACCAGGTTAACTTACAAACCCGCCACGAACGTGGAGGTTGAAGAGTTATGCGAGGAGATTTGAGAAAATTTGGTCGCCCCAATAAACCGCAAACGCGGCCGTCGCACTCATGACATACCATGATATATATTGTTGATGTTTTTGTGAGTTCTGAAGAAAAATTGCACGTGCGATGATTATGCATTCAACTTAGACAAAAGAAAGGTGTATTTGAGAGAGTTACTTTAAACAATGTTAAAATCGTTGAATCCTTGTTATATGATTTGGATATGGAAACTGGGAATACATCTGAGTCCATGTGTAAGAATCATGCACCTTGGGAGGTACTTCTATGTACTTGATTGTTGTATATGAAAACCATTGTGCACTGTAGGTGCGACTGCAAGGATTTTTTTTAATTCTGTAGCAGTATTTTCAACAAGTTGTAGGTCATGTTCAGTACGTGTAGACGCTACTTTATATAAAACAAAGAACGTAAGATGAGAAACGATAGAAGCCTTGAAACAAACAAAAAGTATTGATTGCGGAATATTTTTTACCAGGAAGCCGCTACATCTACTTACTACGCGCCCGAGCTAGGATAATTTACTCGATCCAGAATATTTTATTTTATTATTGACTTTTCAATGTAGGGCGGCATTTCTTTCGAAATCTTAACTATGTTGTACGGATAATAAAAATCGTTAGTACGCTGATACAATTCGGCAGGATGCATAAGCCGTCTGCTTTTAAACCCTGGCATCAAACGAGGAAATAAATTTTATGCCAGTAGACACTATTGTGCAGTTTATGCAAAACTTTAGATTCAAGATTATCAACGTTCGGGAAATCAGAGTGACCCTAACCGAAAACGGACCGCAATACAGGTAAAGTGGAATTTATTATTTCTCTGTCTATCTCCCTTTAACACGGCCGCCGACTTGTCACGTGTAATAATGGGCTGACTATTTTCGATGCAATACACAAATGAATGCTCTGGTTCATGTCGGTTCGCGCAGCGCCAGAGCGGAACTATGATTCGTTTCAAGATCCAGTGATAAAGTCAGACCAATGTTACACATTGCAACACTCAGAGAAGGTAGAAATGGATGCAGCGCAATTGTTGTGACGACACATATCACGCAGTCCGCGTCCGAAGTGCATGGATCATTACAATACAGTTGCGTGACATTGCGATGTCGTGGATTCTTAACTCCGTTCTGTCGCCCTTCGCTGTGCAAGTCAAAAGGCACCAAGTTCTGCTTTAGGTTCTCTGCTTCCTTGTAACAGGATGTCAGACATCACTCCTGTCTTTTTCGTCTGAATGTGTACAGTACATACAGCGTTACACTGTACAGTCTTCTAAATCGTCATATACGACATGCCCCCCTCCTTTTCCAGGCCAACGTACTTTGGCGCCCATCCTGTCGAAAATCTCAACTCACAAATACCACACGGCGAACATACGCTGCCGTAGTTTCAACACTGTGGCACGACGTCCATACAAAGAACCTATAGACGTGTTCACGTCTGCTTCCACCTAGCGAAACAAATGGACGATTTTCGTACACACGTCTTTCAAATCTCTCAACCGAGCAGCTCAGCTACCGCATGTTGCAACGCTGTGGTGACTACTCTTTATCTTCCATACACCGACATCATGTCAGTGCCAGTTTTATGTCGGACGAAAGTACGACGTAAGCATCAACTCCAGTTTGGGCATCAAAATTTCTTCTTCATCAGCGTCTATCTCTTTCAGTGGATTCGTTACATTCCTTCCACTTCGCACATTCGTTTTACTAGACGCCGCTATGCAGATGTATGCAAGAGCTATCGCAGTCAAGCTGCTTTCCATTTCGGCTCCCGCGCCTGTCAGTATTCAGGATCGCGCTCAAATGATCTGGATCTATCTGGGGACCCTCATGCTCACCTTAATTCCATGAGGAAGAACCAATATTTCATTGGTTCTTTGCAACAGTACAGTTGCAAAACCATCACTGCCGTACTCACCACAGTCATTTGGCATTCTCGTAGGATAGCTTTTTTTTAAAGCTGGTCGGATTGAAAATTAATGGTGGTATGAAATTTAATATCTGCATTGCAAACGTTCAGATCTTGCGCAAGAGCTGACAGTTTGGAGATTGGAAATTTACAGTGCTAGGAGGTGATTCGATGGCAGGTATGTTCAGGGGCGTTTTTGACTAACAAATCGCCTACTTCGATAGTCAGTAGTCAATACATAATCCTTAAAGTTAGTCTCTTACAGTCAAGTAGTAGTCAAGTATCAGTTTACTAGTTCTTTGCAACTTCGGTGGCTACAAGCTTGCAAATACGTTTGCATGCAATACCCTGAGGGTGCAGGAGGCCTTTTTGGACATCCGTAGCGCCCTTCAGCTGAGCCTTCACGTATGCACGGATCGTAGTTGATATTTCCAGTGAGGAACTCAGCAACGACTGCCTCTGACTTCCCTCGGAACGTCCAAGATGTGATACGCACGCCCTGCGCTGCTGGTATGAACTGAACAAGAGAATGTGAGTGTGATTGCGTATGAAAAGCAGCGTCAATCGATAGCACAGTTGGGACCCATGAAGTCGCCGCCGGCGCTGTGAGGCTCGTATATAACAGAACGTGTTAGAATTCTCTTCGTTCTCGTTGCGTAATATTTTAAAAGTGGAAATTCAATTTTTTATTTTTAATTAATGTAAACAACCTTTTTTGGTATTACAATTTGAAAATTTCGGTTTTCAGAGATTGCCTAAAATTATTTAACAATCAAGATTTTCTCAAGTTAGTTAGTTAATTTTGGCAAAGTTTTCACGGTAGTTAGTTAAAAATCGGGCCTGGGTATTTTAAAGGACAGCCTTTTATCACTATGCGCGGTAGTTTGCTTAACGATATATAGTTTTGCTTTCATGAGTGGCTCATAAGTCTCCCGTGAGCCGCCCAGTTGCCTCTGTACCGTTTGGAGTATGCAGACGCCTTTGAATCAGCGAGATCATCCCGTAAAATCTGGTGTGGTGTGGGGTATGAAAGCGGACGGCGCGTGTCCGCTGCGTTTGGTCGTGTGTGGGAACAGGGGAGGGAAAGGAGAGCAAAAAAGAGAGGTAATGAGAGGAACTGAGAGGTACTGAGAGCACAGGAGAGGGAACATGGTGGTTTGTGGAAGAAGAGCTGCTCAGCATAGGGAAGAAAGGGGCGAAATGTAACGAAAAGCGCAAGTCGAATTAGTGTTGGCGCATGCGGACAACTGCAGTACACAAAGATACTGTAGAGAGACGTGACGCACTAAGCTGTAATCTGTAGATGGGTAGCGGTAGACGAATAGAAGAGGAAGATCTGTGGGACGCGCGAAGGGGACATACGAAGGACGAACAGCCGGCGTATAGTCGTCTTCGGCTTTTGATGTATCTTTTTGTCTTAATGTTTCGCCTTGTCGTACTTCTCCGGTTTGGAGGTGTCGGTCGCGCTACAGTCGTTATATACTAGCATTTTGAGTGTGTGCTGCGCTGTTACAGCTAATCCGTAACAGCGCAGGTGCACAAACGAGATTGTTCTAGTTGCTTTTAGTAACCACACTGTACAAGAACACAGAATAGGGAAGCACTGTACAAAAAAATTCAGCAAATTGACACTCCCCGCATATTTGCACACCACACCGAAATTACATGCAATAAAATTGCAAAAGATGCAAAAAACCCGAATCATCGGCATGGGTCAACCAGTGGGTACCTAGTGGCAATCAGACGGTTGTAGACCACTCTCATACATAAAACTTAGCCTATAACAAGGGAAGAATTTCCTCTGGATTGAAAACTTGAGTTTTGATCAGAGCACCTCTCAGTGTTCCGATGGGCGATCCGCCAGGGTACCTCGCTGTAGGCGAAATCCACTTCTGTGGGGTCCTTGTGCGTAGTGGTTCATTTTCCCGGGAAAAGCATAGTGTCACAGTGCCTTCGGGCCCGACGCGTAGCTGCCAGCTTCATGGGAAATTTACCTGTCTCTCTACAAGAACACGGGTTCACAATGACTTGGCTGTGATCGAAAAACCTGTTGCATACTGGGGAGTGAGACATATGTCGTAACCCCACACTCAACCTTGAGCAGTCATCAGTGGTTTCTAAAGATCCACTTATCAATTTCAACCTTGAGAGTACCAGCTTGTATTGCCTTGGCAAAACTTGCTTGGGACATCTTCTTAGTAATACCATCTGCCAAATTGCTAGACGATTTAATAAAGACGATATTATTTATCTCATGGTTCTTGAAGCCTTCTCTTTCGCGAGAAAAATAAATCATCAGTCTCCTTTCGGACGTGCGCGTACCATTAGATATAACATCGAAAAGTGTCTTGCTATCCGTGAAGAGTTTGACTGGGATAGAACCATCATCAAGTAGAAAACGTAGTTCTTCAGTCAGGGTGAATGCAGCATCGTACATATCACTGAAAGCAATGAGTTCGGCGCCTATGAAAGATCGAGTCACTCGGCGCGCCTTGTACGACTTAAAGAATACCGTAACCACCTTGCCTGAATTTTCACCGATGAATATAATGTAGCCGAGCTGGGGACTGAAGTCATGATTCCCAGCAAAGGATGCATCAGAGAAACCGATAACTCGAATTGATTTGCGATCGAGACAGGCGAAACTTATAGTAACTCTGTTGTGACGCGCAAACTTCAAAAGGCTGTTCGAATCACGTATGATAGAACGTTGGTTCTCTTAGAATTGTTCTAGAGTAACTTGGGTCAACTGTAAGATTCCGAAAAGACAGTCAGGGCGACTATGCGAAAGTCATGCAAGGCGCATTCGCTTTGATGCAAAGTCGCTGAAAATCGCATCTTCGGGCATCATTTTCAACTTGTCAAGATAGTCTTCTTGTTGCAGCTAAATAAAACCTTTATTACGCTCAATCTTGAATCCCGTGAACTGACACGGAAGGTATTCATCTTCTTCCATTTCGAACTTTTCGTTCGTCTTCTTCGCCATCTCTTTGAATTCTTCATTTCCGATACGCATGATGTCATCGACGTAGGTTCCTGATAGTATGATGAACGAGTTGTTGTTCTTCTTTTTGTAGATCGCCGGACCGCTGGAAAGCGTCTCCATACCACGTTCCTTACGGTGGTGTTCGTCAAGTGTTTCGAACCAAATTTCACCAGACACGTTAGGCCATGGCGTGGCTTCAGAAACAGGAGGGCTTGTTCGAGGTCGAGTTATAACTTGAGGAGTATCTTCTTGATGAAAATTTAAGCATGAAGTTTTTCATCTTGTCACTGTGACCTTCGATCAAGAACCGAGCCTTGTACTTTATTGCACACTTGTTATCCATAATCTCCAAGAAGAAACGTCCAGGAAGGACATTCGCATCCGGCGGGATGTCTTCAGACGCGATGAACTTGAACGTACCGCGCGCGAAGAGACCATGAAACCTTTTCTTGATAGCTGCCTTCATCTCCGGGTATGAAGCGCGCAGGTCGTTCTTGTTGACGATCTCAGTAATGAAGACATCTATATTCTCATCGTTATCTCCGTCATCGGCGTTTTCGTACCTCGACAAAGCATAGCCAAGATCGAAAAAGAAGGAGTCAGCGACCACTTAAGGACGAAGGTACTTCTTGACTTGTGCGAATCAGAACGCATTGGGTTTCGGTTGTACTCCTTCTCTTGTCTCTGAATTCTTATCTTGTACGTAGAAAAGGTTGCGCTCATGTTCCACACTCTTGACGATACACGGTCCAATCCATTCTCCCATGGGATTCTTAACCTGCTTTTCGCGGAACGCAAGAACTTCGTCGCCGACTTCGTGGAAATTGTCGGAGGCAGCAGGTACGTTGTGGCGAAGAGCAAGTTGAACGCGGAGGTTGACCATCTTCGCATCCATTTCCGCACGGGTGGTCTTGGCAAGTTTTGCTCGTTCCTTGAGAGTTGGCTTGGGGGTTTTGGGTTCCTCGAATGTAAGAGTCGATTGGAATTCATCGAACACGAGTGCAGAAGGGACGAACTCTCAGGGACTAGAGTATCGTTAATGGTCTTAACACACCAAGCAATCAAATTCTCCCTGGAGATCTTAATATGAACGATCTTCACCTTGCGGAACGTATCACGAAGTGTTTGGTGGTACCTTTCACCAACCCTTAGACTCAAGTAAGCATCGATACCAGAACGACCAACATCGATTTCATTGTTCTGCAAGATGGTGAAGAAGTTGTCACCGAGGCATGATCCTCTGTCAACGCGAATGAGATTTGGCATTCCCATGAAGACGGCTGCCCAGCTGCCCAGCATTAAACTAACGTGGAGCAGACAGATGAGGTTCTTACGTTCGGCAGAAAGCGAGCTGCGGTGAACTTGGTCGCTGCGTCGACAATAGGTAGGATTGGCTCGTTTCAGATGTACATAATGTTCATGTATACTTCTTCGTTGAACTTTAGGTCTTCTGCTCCAAGCGAAACACGGAAGCGGGTTGGTGCCGGTTGCATCCTTTGACATGGGTCACCCCTCCTTTTCAAGTCTTCTGACGTTTTCAAAGTCTCGGCAGACGTGTCTTCGGGCCTTTTCTTGCGAAACAGCTTGTAGAGCTTGTCAGCAGAGGGATGAAAGAATTGACTTTGTATCTTCTCGAGATCCTTACTGGTGAATTAAACCTTTTCCGGTGTTGCTATGTCTGTGTAGACATGCCCATCAGCACGAGTGAGTGTAACGGCCCAATATTCGATTGCCCGAACTCAGTCGCCATCACGACTGATGACGGTCTTCTTGACCAGTCTGTTGCAGACTATATCTGTGGTGAGTTGATGTTCATCGATAAAATCAAGACCAAGTAGCACGGGAACATTGGCTGCCAAAACATCAAGTGCCACGTTGATATCGCGCATACCATTTGGCGTCGCCAGTGGTATGTAGATATTTCCAACGGACTGAAACGCTGCGTCCGAAAAACGGAAACTCTTCGACAACGGTCTCAGATTGAGCTTCCTGCGAAGTAGGGCCAATATTCGGCGGACTTCACGAATTCCGACAACTGAGCAGAGTGAGCCGATATATACTCATAACCGAGGCCGAAGTTTCTTATTCAGGCGGATTTCTTGATACTTGACATTCAGCGTAACGACTTCTTGGGTCTTTGCCTCGGGTTAGGGACTCGGTTTCTTCCAACCTTCATTGCAGGGCGCGGAAGATGCGGCATTACATCGTCCTGCGCATACGAAAACCCTTTTGAATAGGAGTCTCGGCGACATGAGTTGAGATGACAGCACCAGGTCTCATGACGCTGTCAATAGAGTGAGTTGCGCTGTACCTGTAAATTGCGTCGACAAATCCAGTCTGCACATCGCCTTCTTCCGCAGAATATTGAAGTGATTCGAACTGTGCAAGTTCGGATCCATACTGCACATGACCTGTTTTTTCTTACTCTGGATCTTCGGCAACTTTCATCTATTCAATGCTCTCGATGTGCTCATTCATGCACGACATGTACTGCTGGAGTACCTTGGGCAAGCTGGTGAAGTTTGAAGTCCTTCGTATACTTCCCTGAGTTGAGCAGGTGCTCACTGCTGCCACAACTATGGCACAACATCCGTTTCCCATCTCTGCCGATAGTATTCTTGCCATCATTGTTATAGAACTTCTTCTTGTCGGGGGCACGTCCGTAGCTTTTGTAGATCGTGTTCATCGCGGTAGCACTATGTGATTTCTTCTCAGCCCGCAGTTGAAGCTGCTCGCGAAGAGCTGTGACAAACGAGTTGAACGTGTAACGGGTAGTCGTGATGTTGCTCACGGGGGTCTGGTCCCATTCCAGATCAAGGACTGCAGAGCGCAAGAAGCGTATCTTGTTGCTCTAGTAACGGAAGTCTGGTGGACACTAACGTGTGAGGATGATAATCCTATCCACCAACTATGCCAAAGCCATGCGATCGTCTGTGATGCCGATCTCAGACATGAAGCGATCCAAGTTGATCATCTCCAGTTCCGATTGAACTGATAGACGCCGTGCATCAGAGTCGTACTCATCAATCATGACCTTCAGCAGTTCCCGGATGTTCATCGCATCACGACAGTTGTCGAAGAAGAAAGTTCTAGCAGAACCGGAAAAGACATCGATAAACAAGTCTCTCTTCTCATCACCAATGAAGCTGAGCTGACGGGAGCAAAGTTCGAAGTCTCGCACCGTTTGGACAATCGGTTGACTCAGATCACCAATGAACTTCTTGTCACGGAACTCAGTGTTCACTGCTGACAACTTCTTGACCATATCCGAATTCTGTGCGTTTGCACCGGAGCGTGATGAGAAATAATTGATGACAATGGATGGCTGACCAAAATTGCGTGAATGATGCTGTTGCGAGCGGGCTGCAGCAGCATTCTCTACCTTTTGAGGATCCAGAGACAGTGCGTTTCTAGAACCATCTAGAACACCAACTTGAGTTGTTGGTTCAGTAACATCAATGCTCATGGGAACCATTCTAGGCGGAGGCGTCAGATCATTCAAAGACGCGTCTCCGTCTCTGTCAAGATTCCTAGATCCTTTTTCAGGAAGCTTAGTCGGCTTTAATTTCAGAAAATGATGACAAAGCGTCATCACTTACTCATTCTCTGGATCAACCACTGCGGCCATCCAAAGCACACACATGATCATGTGCTTTCCTGTGATTTAATGCGGGATTTCGATAAGAGTTGTGCCCTGCATCTTTTGAATTCCGTAGAAATCAGAAATGTTCTTCAGTATGTAGATTAGAAACGTAGGGCAAGGAAGATAATCATCACTGAAGATTGTCTCGAACGTCGGAAGGAATGAATGAAAAGTCATCAAGACCACTTCAGGGCCTCATAACCGATCGGATGGACTTCCAGAACATTAATCGCGACAATTACATTGGCCTTGCTTGTAGTGTCTAGAACACTGTTTCTTTTCATCATCATCATTCGGTTTTACTCAACTTCGCGAGAAGCCGTACCATCTTTATCACAGAATCCAGCTGATTGAATGATTCACTTAAAAACTTCTCAGATCCGGATTGCCGAGAGGCGTGAGGTGAATTATTTTTGGCGCATGCGGACAACTGCAGTACACAAAGATACTGTAGAGAGACGTGACGCACTAAGCTGTAATCTGTAGATGG
>JAVCKV010480882.1:0-11841 GCA_032274145.1 Herpochondria borealis | reverse complement strand
AGCAAGGAGGATTGGTTGGCGCGCTTCCCAGAAACGCACAAGGATGGTCCCATCTTTGAGGATCTAGAAGAAGGACGTCACGAGCTTCAGGTGATCCGTAAGGGAACCAAGAAGGTTGGCTTTGTCAACTTTTCCTTGAAGGAGATCATGGAGTTTAACACTGACGGAAAGATTGTCAGCATCACTGCCGCCAAAGCCTAAAGACTGCACGCGCGCATTTATCACAAAAAGAACAGATCATAACTATAGCCCCAATGCCGTTTCATCTACCGGTAGACAGAGACTGAGAACACTTGGTTTGTTTCCGTGTTGCCCTGTTCGTTGGGTGCTACTGTAGAAGGGGTATACCCAAGTGCTTTTAACAGTGCTTGAGAACCCTTGGTTCGTTTCCCTGATGCCCTGTTTGTTAGGTGCTACTGTAGAAGGGTTTATCCAAGTGCTCAGTGCTCGGCACTGTCGTTGCGGTAGGATGCTCAAAGGACCCACTATAATACTATCCGAGCGAACCACGATGCTTTTGGGCTTTCTCCTGACTGTCAACAATGAAATATAGTTTACATAAGCAGCTGCTCCTCTAGAGTCGGAAAGGGAGCCATCGGATTGGGTTGATTGATTCATTCACTGCCCAAAATGCGAATGCTAGTGTCGTCTGAGACTACGAGGTCTTGTGGAAGCACCATGGTAGAAAGCATCATGGTGAAGTGACAAAAATTGCAGTGCTACAGTCAGCAGGGAGCTGTCCACCCACGGATAATGCCTCAATGCACGCGTACGCACGTGCACTTCTTTAGATATCCGACGCACTCTACGTTCTCCAAACCATCAACCCATACATGTACATGAAGAAGAGCATAAAAGCCTTGATCGGAATCTCCTGCGTAGGTACGAATATAGCATCATCCTTGGTCATCTCATCTTGCGTCAAACAAGAACAACACTTGGATAATGTACTATTGATTAGACCATACCTCCACTATCCAACCGTGGTAACGAAAGTTCTGTAAATACGTAGGGTCTTGTATAACTAGCTTCTGAAGAGTTCTAATACGTCTGTCCGCCCCCTCCCTCTCACACGATTAAAACCTGTCACGCGCGGTTCAGCCAACCAAAAAACGTACTTCCACTTTTTTCAAGAAGAGAACATCAACATGGAGAAGAACAGATTGATTGATTCAAGATAATAGAAGACTTGATCAGAAGTCAGTCGATTGACGATGATATTAACAAGGATAATGAGAGCCCGGGTATTACTGCTACTACTAGCAGGCATTGGATCATCGGCTGCGTTTCTACAACCGCTACTAGGTGCTTCATCGCCTGTACAGAGAAGAAGAAGCATCAGCTCATCGAGCTTCTTGTCGGCGCAAGCGACCGCGAAAGAGTTTTCCTCTCTGACAGTCATTCAACTGAAAGATTTGTTGCGTGAGAAGGGATTCAAGACATCGGGGCGCAAGTCAGAATTGATCCTACGGTTGGAGGAGAGTTCTTCTTCGGGGGAGGACTCATCCCAACAGGATGTAGCACCAGTCACCGCTGCTCCAAAGAAGACGCCACAGAAGAAGAAGCCCGTTGATGCTGCTGCTGTTGCATCAAAGAAGGACGACAAAAGAAGCAACACCAACAATAGCAACTCTTTTCAAGAGCTCAATTGTGGTGCACGTCTCGTGCAACGTCTCAGTGACATGGGAATGACTACACCCACGCCGATTCAAAGGGAAGCCATTCCAAAGGCCATGACTGGGCGGGATGTCATGGGATTGGCCCAAACAGGGACTGGAAAGACGTTAGCCTTTGGGGTTCCACTCGTGGCGCAACTGTTGTTGCAAAACAACAACAACAACAAGAACTCCTCTCGATCGAATGTTCGCGGCCTAGTCTTGGCTCCCACGCGTGAATTGGCCAATCAGATTGCTGTTCAATTGCGAGAATTGACAGAAGGCACTCCAATTGGTACCATGGTGGTGGTGGGAGGCAAGAATATAAAGACACAAATCAACAAGCTCCGAGCAGGAAATACGGATTTGTTGGTGGCCACTCCAGGGCGCTTGATTGATCTCATGGATCGCAAAGCACTATCGTTGAAAGATACACAGTTCTTGGTACTCGACGAAGCCGACATGATGTTGGACATGGGCTTTCTGCCCAGTTTGCGCAAAATCGTGAAAATGCTGCCCCGTGAGCGACAAACCATGCTGTTTTCCGCCACAATGTCCAAGAGCATGAACGAAGTGGCTGGGACGTACTTAAAGAATCCAGTGCGAGTCGAGGTGGCACGTGCAGGCAAGACTGCTGACAAGGTGACTCAACAATTGCACTATGTGGCTCGACCGGACAAGGTCGACTTGCTCATTAAGCTTCTTGGCAAGCAACAACAACAACAACATGATACGAAGGACCGCGCCTTGGTATTTGGTCGAACCAAACATGGCATGGAAAAACTGTCGAAAAAACTGTTAAAAGCAGGCTTTCAAGCAGGCTCTATTCATGGCAACAAGTCACAGCCGCAGCGTGATAAAGCCATTGCAGCCTTCAAAGCAGGTGATATATCTGTACTAGTCGCCACGGATGTCGCGGCACGAGGCCTGGATATTCCAGATGTCAAATACGTGTACAATTATGAACTCCCAAATGTGCCGGAAGCCTATGTGCATCGCATTGGACGGACCGCTCGTGCGGGCAAGGAGGGTGCGGCGGTTGCCTTTTGCAGCATGGAGGAAATGGACGATCTTGCCGCGATTCAAAAAGTGACGGGGACGAGTATTCCAGTCGTGTCGGGCACTCCGTGGAGTCGGGCCGAAGCAAGGGACGCCAAGAACGCCATCAAGGAGACGAAACAGCGCAATCAACAGATTCAGACGGAAGCTAGGAAAGCAAAGAAGATCAAGGAGCAGCAGCAGCGCAATCAGCAACCAAAAAGTCCCCAAAAGAAAACAAAGGCATCGTCGCGTGGCCGGCAAGCTAGACGTTAAATAACGACTGACTGTATCATCGATCCCTATTAGTAAGACTTCAGTGGTACCCGTCTCTTTCGATTGACCCGCGTAGATGTAGTACCTCTGATGGCACGATGAGTACTGTACACACCAGACCTGCGATACTAGGGAAGATCCAGAGAATGAATCTGCAAGAATTAGTTGCGCGAGGGCATACACTAGCCCCACGTGTCGACATGTAGCAGTACTCGTATAGTACATCAATAGTAATTCCTATGTAGATAGTGACTACAGTACTTCGTACCCCATTCCAGCTCGTGAATGACCATCACATAAAATCACAGTTGAACGACGACGATGAGCCTTCGACAGACTCTGCCGCTCTTGTTGGTGATCGTCTTGATATTAGCAGGTTCCAATGTGTTTTACAGTTCAGTACAACAAGATTTGACGCAAATCCGACTGGAACAGCATCAAATCCTGGAACAAGTACGAACGAGAATGCTCGACTCTCATCGCAATGAAAGACTTGGCGACTCCTCCAAAAATAAGGACGCAACTGCGGCTCTTAAGAAAACGATACTACGACTCGAGATGGAGCAGAAAGATCTATTGAAACAGATTGAATCAATAAAGGAAACGCAGGAGAAACACATGAGTCAAGAAGAAGTGGTATCATCATCCAAGGGGTCGTCAGCCATCATTAGTCGACAAGCTGCCAAAGACGCGTATAACGCATTACCCAAAGAGGTGGTACAGCCCCATACAGCCCCTGGAACAGTCGTGACAGCTTATTTCCAAATACCCAGTAAGCATTCCGCTGGGAGTTACATGGAGTGGATGGGAAACATGCTCTCCATTGATGACCCCGTCATTATCTTTACAACGCCAGATTGGGTCGATCGCATGAAGGAGTTGCGACAGCATGCTACCAACCGTACCGTTGTGATCCCAGTCACACTCGACCAACTACCCATGGCGACAAACTACAACAAGACGACATGGGAGCATCAATTCAAAGACTTGGATCCGATATCCAGGTACCGTAAATCATACAATCTCTACTGGATCTGGTTGTCCAAGAGTCACTTTGTGAATGAAGCCATTCGATTGAACCCCTTTGAAAGTACGCATTTCATGTGGAGTGATATAGGATGTTATCGATTCAAAAATCTACGCGACAAGTTTGCCAATCGCACCATGATGGCGCATTTGGAGAGAATACCCGACAAATCGGTGCTGCTCATGGCGCATCGGGATCCAGTCCCTCCGACTGACTTGTGGTTTTCCAGCGCCGATGGAGGGTCCACGAACTTTTTCACGTCGGGGAGTAGCTTTTGTTGCAAGAAAGAAATCTGTGTTGAGTTTCACCAGTTGTTTTTGCAAACACTACAGGGGTACATGGATCGCAACTTGTTTGTGGGGGAAGATCAGATCATTCTTCAAAGCACATGCATGCAACATCCAGATATATGCCGCTACGTCATTTGGGGACAAGTGAAACCGAACGACTCGAGTTACTTTGCCCTGCGGACGGTTCTACGATTCGGAGGGGACCATTACAAGTACTGGAAGCCACCAGAGCTGCTGCTGACGAACAAAGCGTAGTAGTAGTATAGTGGTGTTCATATCGCAGCTATCAATTGGACGGTAGGAGCGTGGAACGGTCAAAAAGTCATGTGTGAATAGGGCCAGCTACGGCAAGCGTTGCTCTGCCTGGACGGTAGTACTTGGTATCCAATATGGCGTGAGAATGTTTGCTGACTTTTAGCCGACCCTCACAAAGCTTATTGGTCCCGCTAGACGACAAACACCTTAGTAGACGTTTTCATCGTTCGTATACATGGTGACAGGTGTTTCAACAATGTTTCTTAGTACTCAGTGATGCTCTATGCTGGCATTGGAAAAATGTCTAATGCTGGCGGTGGTATCCATCATAACATAGTGTTGGATGCACACCCATCAATGAGCCAGGACCATACGTATGATAGTATTGTGGACAAACCACTGCTGCAACAAACAACAAGCAAATCTACTCTCAAGCCTTTAAGGGCTCAGCACAGAATCTCCTACTAAAATGTACGATCTTTCGCAAAGAGCATCGAACCCATCAGTTGGAGTTACGTCGTACTCGATCCCGCCTTGAATGTTGAATCAATTGTCTCGCCAGACTGTTGGAGAAATGTGCGACCATGTTCAGAGTAGATTGTGCGACCAACATGCTTGAGAATGTTGTCCGATCGCCACAGGAAGAAGATACTATAGCGCCGAATAAATTAGGCATATTTGTCGCGACGAACCTCTACCGAATGCAATAATCAATCGAGAAATGTCTCCTCTCCGCAACTTTACCAAGCAAAAAGTTCAAGGTGCACGCACGCTACCTCGCTCTGTGTGGCACATTTAGAAAGAAAGGTGACACGGGTTGCCCATAATATCAACATCGCGGTCACACAGTAGTCGATTTATTTAGTTGATGCAAATCTTGGTCGCATAAACGATGTAAATCATGGTCGCATAAACTCATCGTCCATGTACAGTACCTATCCTAGCAACAAGATCACATCATCCATCATGTGTTCTCACAACTTGTACTATTACTTTTCACAAAGACTCAATTTCGAGGAAACGTGAAGAGACTCACTCACTGCAATAGGACATCTACCTTGGATACTACGGCCGTCTGTCCATCCCAAAAGTATGAATATCTCCTTCGTATCTTTTCTCGTTTTCGTGGCAAGCGCAGTCCGCCCAGCTCTTGCTACTAACGCCCTTCGTGCTAGCCCTTCAAGCCTTTCGCAGGATTATCCGGACCGGACGATCCTACAGTTCGGCGCACAAGATGAAAACCCACCTCGCCAGGTGGAAAACGCTGTCATCCAACTCCGAGGAAGTCAAGAAGACGAGTCGCATCGTGCCTTGGCAGGGTTCAACAGCTTTTGTCTTGACATACCGATCGTTGGTACCTACTGTGATGCCGGTTTGACGTGTGCACCTTTCGTTCAGAAATGCTTCCACTGGCCTCGTCGTCAAGACCAGCCGTGCGCTCTAAATTCTGACTGCCAAAGTGGATTGACTTGCCAACTATTCCAGTGCAAGGCTCCTCCCCGCGTTGGACTGGAATCAGGGTGCCTGGATGTAATCGGTCCTTTTTGTGAAGATGGCTTGAGCTGCGCCCCCCTTGTCCAGAAATGCTACAACGTGCCACGCTTGGAGAATCAGCCATGTGCTACTGGTGCTGATTGTGCCCAAGGTTTAGCCTGCTCCTTGTTTGTTTGCAAGACTCCTCCTCGAGTTGGATTCGAGGAGGGTTGCTTAGACATTATCGGTCCATTCTGCGAAGATGGCTTTAGTTGCGCTCCCTTTGTTCAGAAGTGCTATCACAGTCCCCGCAAGGCGGACGAACCGTGCGCTCTATCAAGTGACTGTTCGGCTGGCTTGTCGTGCCAACTCTTCCAATGCAAGCCTCCAAAGGCCAAGCTTGACGAAGCGTGCGCGGATTTGATTGGTCCAACCTGCGAAGAAGGCCTCAGTTGTGCACCAGTGGTGCAGAAGTGCTTCCACAGTCCTCGTAAGGAAGGGGAGCCATGTGCTCAATCTCCTGACTGCAGTGAAGGCCTTCTGTGTGAGCTATTTCAGTGCAAGCCTCCAAAGGCTCAGCTCCACGAGGCATGTGTGGACGTTTTAGGCCCGCTTTGCGGACCTGGTTTGAGTTGTGCTCCGTTGGTACAGAAATGCTACCATAGTCCACGCATCAAAGACGAGCCCTGCTCTCCTGGACACAACTGTGCCGATGGTCTAGCTTGTGAAGCATTCAAATGCAAGCCTCCAAAAGCTGGGCTCGGAGATACATGTGTGGACATTTTGGGTCCAATATGTGAAGATGGCTTCAGTTGCGCTCCCGTTGTTCAGAAGTGCTACCACAGTCCTCGTAAAGTGGACGAACCGTGCGCTCTATCGAGCGACTGTGCGGCTGGTTTGTCGTGTCAATTCTTCCAATGCAAGGTGCCGGTTGAAGTGAAACTCGGGGAGGAATGCTGGGATATTCTTGGCCCATTCTGTGAAGACGGACTGAGCTGCCACCCTCTCAGGCAGAAATGTTTCCATTCTCCTAGACTGGAGAATGAGCCGTGTGATGACCTTCTAAACAAATGCCAAGACGGTCTGACCTGTCAGTTGTTTGAATGCAAGAAACCTGCCAAAGTTGGGCTGAACCAAGCCTGTGTTGATATATTTGGTCCTTTTTGCGAGGACGGACTCAGTTGTGCACCGTTCGCCCAAAAGTGTTATCACTGGCCCCGATTGCAGGATGAACCTTGTGCTCTTCCAACTGACTGCAAAGCAGGTTTAACGTGCCAGCTGTTTCAGTGTAAGCCTCAAATCTCTGGCGTAGGCGGATCATGTTTTGATATTATTGGGCCTTTCTGTGAGGAAGGATTGACCTGCGCACCGATAGCACAGTCTTGTGCGCACACTCCACGTTGGGAGAATGAACCGTGTGCGCTATCGTCTGATTGCAGTCCGGGTCTTTCTTGTGATCTGTTTCAATGCAAACCACCTACGGCTGGTTTCGAAGAAACTTGTTTTGATGTTGCTTTTGGTCCTTTTTGCACGGAAGGCTTGAGTTGTGCACCCATTTTCCAGAAGTGCTACCATCACCCACGCTGGGAGAACGAGCCTTGCGCAGATCCTGGATACAGTTGCACGGATGGATTTTCTTGCCATCCGGCACTCCAGCGCTGTTATCACCATCCTCGTTGGGAAGGTGAGCCGTGTATGCTCGGATATCCGTGTAAGGATGGTCTGGATTGTGACATTACGTGCAAGGCCCCCGAGCCCACACCAACCCCCGCACCCACCGCGGCGCGGACTCTACCGACTAGTACTCCAATGCCAGTTGTTGCTCCCTCAGGACCTACGCCTGCACCATCTGTGAATCCAGAGGAGACCGAAAGGAATCAAAAATGCCTATCCGACACGCGCACGGTGTTGCTAGCAAGCCACAGCGCCTACAGCACCGCAGGAGTGAACAGTGTCTTGTTCAACATCTCCTCCGAGGTAACACCAGTGACCATGGTGGAAGATTTTACATCCAACCAAGATCATAACCGTGCGTACAAGATTGCGTGTGAGGAAACCCACGGAGGAAAATACGTTGCACTCAATTATGAAGCTGAATGCACCAACAAGAACTCTGATGGCAACACGAACAGCCCAAGTGAAACGGCGGCGGCGTCGACGATTGCATTGATGGTGACAGGGCATCCACGATGCTACGCCAGCAGCTGTCAGGATAGCGACAGCCAGATTCTTTTTGAGAAGCTCACTTTGGCACCCACCGAGCGACGAGCAGCGGAGCACGGTGAGGGAGAGTGGACATGCTCTGGAAAACTCCTGAGCCAAGCTCCAAGTGGTTGCCTCATGGAGACGGCGCTCGTCAAGAAGCAGCACAACGTCATCCTTACAGATGGTGCTGTCAAGCCAACCGTCAAGCCAAAAAAGTGGCTCTTCATAAAGTTGTCTGATCAAATTGTCAGTTGGCCCGAGTCCACTGAATACGAGACTGCTTGTAAGGAGAACGGTGGCAAGTTTGTCAAATCGGATAAGGAAGTGTTTAGATGCGGCGAGACGCCGTACGAGGTGTCGAACTTCGGAACTTGTGTTGGTGGCTCGTTGTGCCTTGAGAATACGACCAGCTATCACGAAACGATTGGGGAGATCTTCAAGATGAAGATGATCGAAGATGCGGGATTGAAGAAGTTCGACAAGCCGGAGTTGAAGTGTACCAGGTCCGGGGCCTTGAGGACATCGGTTAGCTTTGCTTGCGTTGCGATTCTGTCAACAGCCTGGTATCTCATGATGTAGAGCTTCTTTGTGGCGATCAACGAGGATGCCGACTGCGATTTGAAAACCATGTAGAATTCACACAAAGCCGCATACACGACGCTGCTCGTCACCGCTGATGGATGTTTATCTTTTGCGTTTTAAATATAAAAACCATACATGTAAGAACACTTGTCTTGGACAATTTGATCAATATATGTTTTCGTGAGCTTGTGCGGAAGTTCGAGACAGACAGGGCTCGCCGCTCGCGCAGTGCGCACTATTTTCAACATTTAAGGTTAAAGTTACGATATGGTATCAACCCGCGGATGTGTCGGGGTGCTTCTCTTCTCTCTTCATTCTTCCTTTTCACCCTTCACCAAGAAGTGTCAGAGATAACCTTACTAGTCTCCTATCATAACTGTAGACCGGAGAAGAACCAGGTTCAAAGCTACCAGTGATGAGCGATCCACCCGAACATGACGATCACAGTAATACTAGTGACCACCCTGTTCTCCGAATCCATCAAGTGATAGAAGAGTGTTCGCCCACGAAATTCCCCATGGATCTAGGATGTTTCTGGCAATCCAACAAGTTTCAATCTGCAGATCTACATCCCTATAAAACTGTCTTGAAATGGGCTCGTGCTATGCACAAGCAGGGGCTAATTCAACTAAAAGAGTCTGGAAAGAAGAAACCACCTTCTGTTCTAGCGGTGGGCTCCTCTAGAGTAGCTCTGTTTCGAGGTCAAAGCAAGAAAAACTCGGGCAAGAACAAACTTACAGCTCAGTCCCTTAAACAGCTGGACAAAGAAGAGACAAGTCACACAAACGGCGAAACGAATTCTGACGAGAATGACGACGATGCAATGAGCAGAAATTCGATCGCCACAAGCGCCTATTCGTTTCAGCCTACTCGACACTGCAAGATACAACAAGCTCGTCGTTGCATTGATAAAAGGGAAATTCAAACTGTTTTGAAGCACGCCAAGGGATCGATCAGGCGAGAGGGCGACGGACGTCGTCTCTTGGAGTCCAACGGGGTGACGATTGTTCAGAAGCACAACAAGGTCATTTCTGCGTGGCGCAACAAAATACCCTCGATGGATATTGCGCAAATTCAGGAACATTGGCTGGAAGCAGACAGTTCCGCTACAAGCGTCTATGTTGCCGACGAAGAAGTAATGGCAATACCTCTGAAAACGGTGCAGAATCTAAGATTCTTGTTTGGAACCGCCACGACAACTCCAGTGCCTGAATCGGAACTTGAAGAAATCTGCACCATGTACTTTCAAAGCTTGCGAAACAAGGATTCTAATGGCGAGATTGGACAAATCGCCTTTCTCGCACACTTCAAAAACCAAGAACACCATGGCAAATATGTCCAATTCTACTCGAAGCTACTCCGAGCAGTTCACAATCACATATCTTCTTCCATCAAGACTCCCGAAAGTATCCAGGCGGCACTTGATGCTCTCGGAACTGAATCCCTGCAGAAGATCAAATTGGACCCGCGCCTGCGAAATCAAATGCAAACATACAAATCCCAAGGTCATCATTGGCCCTCGATACCAGCCATGAGATTACTGCTTGATAAAGACTCTGATTTACTGGAAGAATGGACGGCTGACGGCCTAACGGACCTGCTCGTACAGCTTGTCGTACCATGTCACCGGATGAGTACCGGCAAGCTCCGTGATGGGCGTCCTCCTTATGTTTCCATTTGCTTCTCTCTCGACAAAGGCAAGAAGGGTCGTGGTGGTAAGCGTGGTCGCGCAGCGATCTGCATCACGGGGCTGAATAAAAAGCCGTGCCAGGATGTTTCGCAAAAACTGTGTAGAGCGCTTGGTTGCCACTGTAGCATCGAATCTTTTCATTCCGGAAGGTGGAAGAAGTACGGACAGGGGCAGGTCCACGCCTGTGTTGTCCAACATTCACCCACAATCGAGTTACACCTGGGAGGTGGTACCGAGAGATTGGTACCGCTCTTTACGGCAGTTCGGTCAGTCGTTCCACGTCATTACCGTCGCTACGTGCGAAATGGGGTAGCACTGCGGTTCATCTCCAACGACAAGAAGGCACTCACAGAAATTCGGCATCAGATGGAAAAGGTCGGCGGCTGATGATTTTCTTGTAGTTCCTCGAGTTTGCTCGCAGGTGCTGAAGTTGCTCAAGACGACGCATGCTGCGTAATGCTCTCGGAGGAGGCCAGCCCTCGCTGAGACTCAGCTTTCTCCGTATGGGCGACAGCAAGGCTATCAATTGAAACCGAATTAACTCTATTATCAAAGAGCCACCATCATCTGGATTCAGTCGCATATCTTCCTTGGAACCGAACACAACGTGGTCAAATGAAAATTCAGAAGTGCAAGAACCCTTGAAGAGGATACAGGAGCTGCTCAAGCAAAATCAACCAGTACACTTGGCTATGGCCCTCCCTTGAATGGCAACAAAATGACGCAAGTGTATCATGGCTGTACCCGCAGTCGTAACACAGTAGGCTGCAAGCACATACATGGTTGCGTGACAAGCGGCTTCTCTATACCGTTGTTTCAGTTCTGCTCTCGTAGTCCGCCACTTCCGCTCGCAAACCGAGCTGCATGCTTGTTGGTTCTGTTGACCTTCCAGTAGAGTGTAAGGTTACTGAGCAGGAGAAATGGTGGCATCGCAATTACTGGGATACCAAACAGCATGCCAGTAAATTCGTCTTCTGGGATAATCCAATACGCGTACTATCCTACCCCTCTAAATTGGCAATGACCTTTAGAAAGAGCTATGAACGACGCTATGAGAGAATAGCCAAGACTCAGAAAGTGCATCCATGGCTCCACCCACCTGGGAATATTTCTATCGGGATAAACATACAGTAGCACGGGTTCAGGAACTCATGATGATGGTGGCATTTGGGATGGTGGAAGTTGAAGCTTGCGGAATTCCTCAAGGTTGAAGTTTGTTCCCTAATTCACCCAGCAGTTCTTGGGTACAGGCATTTGACGCTCTGGGCACACACACACCTCTCTAATTCTACTGCACTGCCTTGAGGTATTAGGCGATTAACGTATACCATATTATTGCGTATCTAACGA
>JAVCKV010480771.1:0-11843 GCA_032274145.1 Herpochondria borealis | reverse complement strand
CCTGAAGTTAGTTTCGACGAAAACGGTGTATTATTACTTAGAGGAAGATCTATTCCAGAGAATTCACTCGCTTTTTTCCAAGATTTATATACTTGGATCGAGAACTATGGTGTAAATCCAAATCCAAATACTGAGGTAATTATACAGTTAGACTATTTCAATACTAGTTCATCGAAATGTATTCTAGACTTAATGAAAAGGCTAGAGGCTATTAGTGAAAAAGGTCATAAAGTATTTGTAAAATGGTATTATGATGAAGACGACGACGATATGTTAGAGTCTGGAGAAGATTACCAAGATCTTATTGAATTGAATTTTGAATTCATTGTTTTAGAAGAAGAAGAGTAGATATAAATTCTATGGCTAAGACTAGCAGTAAATACGAAGAATTATTTTATCAAGAAGCAGCTGTATTAAAGAAAACAGAGAGTTTTCTTGATACAGACAATGGTCTTGACAATAATAAAACGCAAAGTGAACTGATTAGTATAGTTGGTTCTTACAAAGATTTGTTAAATCAACAAATCCTTATCACCAAGGTCAGTGACAGGCTTCAAAAGAAATTAGATAAATCTAATTTTATTTTAGAAGAGAAAAATGGTGAACTAGAAAATTACATTTCTGAATTAAAAAAGGCTAAAATTGGAAGAAAAGCAACTACCATTGCTGCCGTTATAGCTATCGTATTATTTATTGTAACCGAAGGTTTTATAGAGCCTAGAATTGATGCGTATTACCCTAGTCAAGACTATGGTAGTAAAAGTACCTGGTACAGTTTAGGTCTTAAACTTGTGGTAGCACTACTATTCAAACCTATTGAAAGCATAGTTGAAAGGTCTTTACTTCGAAAAGCAAAAAAGAAGCACGAAGAAGCAATGAAGAATATTTAAGGTATCGCACTCTTTAAAGAACCTTTTCAATCAAACAATCGTTTGCCTTTAAATCATTACTCAAAGATCTTGAGTATAAAACTAAAATCATTGTTCATCAAAACAGAATTTGATTATGGATTTTGAAGGAATAAAAGCACAACTAATATCTTATAAGAAACAAGGGAAGACTATTTTTACCTCGTCTTCTTTTCAATCGCACAGTTTAGTTCTACTCCATTTAATTAGTAGAATAGATAAGTCTATTCCTATTTATTTTGTAAATACTGGCTATCACTTTGCTGAAACGGTGGCTTTCAAGGATTTGGTAGCAGAACAATTTGGTCTTACTGTATTAGATGTTAAACCAACTACTCCTAAACATCTTCAAAAAGATGCTGCTGGAAGACTCCTTTTTACATCAGACCCTGATTTTTGTTGTCACCTAAATAAGGTTACTCCTATGGAAGTAATCATGGCTGAATACGACATATGGATTAGTGGTGTTAGAGGAGACCAAAGTGCTGTAAGAAAAGCTATGAAAGTAGAAATGGAAGCTCCTCATAACACGACAAGGTTTCATCCTATGTTAGACTGGACTAACAAGATGATTCATGAGTACAGAAAGGAATATGATCTCCCTACTCATTCGCTGGAAGCTAAAGGATATTTTAGTATTGGTTGTGAACCATGTACACGAAAGTTTGACTTAGAGATGCAGGAACGTGAAGCAAGGTGGTACGGGATGAATAAAGTGGAGTGCGGGTTACAAACGACCTTAGCAACTTCTAAGTAAATAAGATATGAGACGCTGAGATTATTAGACTGTAAGAAATCAAGATTCTTAGAGTCTAGTAGTCTAAAAATCTAATCGTCTAAATTTAAGAAAAATGAAAGTTTTAGTAACAGGTGGAGCAGGATATATAGGATCTCAATTAGTATACGAGCTATCTAAAAACGACAATATCTCTCAAATTATTGTGTATGACAACCTAAGTAGAGGGAATCACAACTTATTTATTTCTAGAAACAATAGAATAGAGGGCGCTAAAGTGAAATTTGTACTTGGTGACTTATTGGACTCTAGAAAAATAAAAAGCACGTTAAAAGGAGTTGATACAGTCTATCATCTGGCAGCAAAAGTAGCTACGCCTTACAGTAATGTAGACTCACATGCTTACGAACAAAATAACAATTGGGGAACTTCTGAACTAGTAGCTGCTGCAGAAGAAGTAGGTACAGTCAAAAAATTCTTTTACCTCAGTAGTACGGGTATTTATGGCTCTTCCAAAAATGTGATTACTTCTGTTGATAACCCAAATCCTAGAACAGTATACGGAACTTCAAAATTACGTGGAGAAGGACATGTGGAACGGGTAAACGGGAGTATGGAAACGATCATTTTAAGATGTGGTAACGTCTATGGATACTCTCCCTGCATTCGGTTTGACTCAGTGATTAATAAGTTTTTATTCGAGGCTCATTATAACAATCGAATTTCTATTCATGGTAGTGGCAAGCAATCTCGTTCGTTTATACATGTAGATAAAGTGGTATCTGCTTTGGTTCAATTGACTGACAATCCGGCACCAAGTGGTACATATAATTTAACGGATAAAAACTATATACTTCTGGACTTAGTAGATGTATTCAAAGAGATTTATCAGGAATTAGAGTTCATCTTTATTAACCAACATTTAGAATTACGTGAACTTCAAGTAGCTCCAGACGAACGCCTTAGCAACTACATTAGTTTAGGAGATAGCGACCTTAAGGAAGAGTTAACCAAGATAAAGGAACAGTATTTTGCCTTTGGTTACAATTCATTAGTGTAACAATAATCGCTTCTTACCGTTGAAAACAACTGAATTAAAATTAGCAAAACATGCTATTTCAGTAACAATAATAGGTAATACTGATTCAAAAAAGGGAGTACTACTATTCCCTGGATACGGTAACTCTATCACCGACTATAACTCCTTATCTAACCATTTCATAGATAAAGGCTACAACACTATCTATTATTTCAGTCTACCTACTATAATAGACTCTAGTTGGAAGAAAGCATCTCCAATAAGTAAGTTAGGTTGGAATGAAGCAATAAATAATTACTTAAATACTACTTCTACCGAACAGGTAATTGTGGTAGGTCATAGTATTGGTGCTCGCATGGCTCTTAATACTGAGCTACCTAATTTATTAATTAAAAAGAAAATATTTTTAACTCCTGATGGATTATATCCTGATTATAGATTTTCAGTTCTTACTAAGACATCAGTAGGAAAGCATCTTTTTAGATATTTTTTAGGCAACTCTGTACTGCCTCATTATTTAATGAAATTAAGTCATCTCATTTCGGACAAAAAAGATCAAAAACTAATAAAAAGTACGCTCTCAACAGCAAAAAAAAGGGAACAACTGTATACCACTTGGATAAGCTTGTCTACCCTTTCTTTTTCAGGAGAGTTTGGTGTCAATACCTATTTCGTGTTAGCCCAGAACGATCAGATCATAAATACAACTCGTATTTTGAAACTAATTAATGATTCAGGAACATCTAAATCATTAGTGCTTCCTTGTTCTCACCAACAATTACTTAAGAATTTCGGTCAGTCACCTAAAAATTTAGAGTTTTTAGATTAACTTTAGATACAAAGTCATTTGCTATTATGGAACACACAAAAGACGAATTAATAAAAATAATTCTATCAGATAAAAAAGGGTATTACGTAGGTACTCGTATGATCTTACCTTTTAAATGTAATATCATCAAATTGATCGTAGACGGCCATATATTTACAGAATTTGTAGGTAGTGAACACATTAAAATAGCCCAAGATCAAAAAAACACTTCTATCTATTTTAGACAAATTGGTAAATTAAAACAATTTGAAGGTGAGTATTCACTGATAAAAATAATAGTAGCGCCACTATTAGCAGACCTTACTGAGAAAATGAATCACTTCAAATTGGTTTGCAAGATATTGGACAACCATGAAGTAGAGTTAGAGGTACCAAATGATGATGTTCTTTTTATAGGGTAAAATAAACCTAGCATATGTCTTTTGAAGAACACTTATCTTCTCACCCTATCTTCCCTATAATTGCTCGAGTAGCTAAAGACAAGGGGATCGAAACCTATGTAGTTGGTGGCTATGTAAGGGATCTTATACTTAAAAGGGAATCCAAAGACATTGATTTCGTCTGTTTAGGCAGTGGTATTGAGCTAGCCAAACTCGTACAAGAAGAAATTGGTGAGAGCTGTTCTTTCTCTTATTTTAAGAATTTTGGTACAGCCATGATCAAGACCAATAACTGGGAACTAGAATTTGTTGGCGCACGAAAAGAATCATATAGAGAAGACTCTAGAAAACCATTAGTAGAAGACGGTACTTTAAAAGAGGATCAAGAAAGAAGAGATTTCACTATCAATGCCTTAGCTATTAGTCTAAATACTGAGAATTACGGTACACTAATAGATCCTTTTAATGGCGTACAACACATCAGTGATAAGACACTCCGTACACCACTAGCCCCAAATAAAACATTCAGTGACGATCCTTTACGGATGATGCGAGCCATTCGTTTTGCATCACAACTAGGGTTTGATATAGATGCATCTACATTTGAATCTATACAAAAAAATGCTGAGCGGATACATATTGTTTCTCGTGAACGAATCAGTGATGAACTTAATAAAATCATTTTATCGAATAAACCTTCATATGGGTTCAAACTGTTAGATTCTTGTGGTTTGTTGTCCTATATTTTTCCTGAATTTCTTGAATTAAAAGGAGTAGAAACAAAAAATGGGAAATCTCATAAAGACAATTTTTATCATACATTAGAAGTGTTAGACAATGTTTCTGCCGTATCTGATGACTTATGGCTACGATGGTCAGCTATTTTACATGATATTGCTAAACCTAAAACCAAACGGTTTAGTACAAAAGTAGGTTGGACCTTCCATGGGCACGAAGACAAAGGGGCACGCATGGTGCCAGGGATTTTCAGGACTATGAAATTACCTATGAACGAGAAAATGAAATACGTTCAGAAGTTAGTTCGCCTTCACTTACGACCTATCCCTTTGGTTAAAAAAGAAATTACTGACTCAGCTTTGCGTAGGCTACTATTTGAAACTGGAGAAGACATTGAGGATCTCATGAAACTATGTAGAGCTGATGTGACGTCTAAAAATCACTCGAAAGTAGCCCGATACCTAAAAAACTTCGACATCGTAGATCAGAAACTGAAAGAGGTTGAAGAAAAAGATAAACTTCGTAACTTTCAGCCTCCAATTAGTGGAGAAGACATTATGAAGGCTTTTAATTTAGGCCCTTCAAAAGAAGTTGGACTCATTAAAGAAGCCATACGAGAAGCTATACTAGAAGGAGAAATAGGTAATGAATTTAATGCTGCCTATGCCTTTATGCTCTCTAAAGCAAAAGAATTTGACTTAACACTTAAAAACGATTTATCTAACACACCCTAACTCATGAAATTATTTAAAACAACAGTAATAATAAGCGCCGTACTTTTGAGTACTGTCTCTTTGGCCCAAAGTGGATATAGCTTACAAGAAAAAATATACAAAAAAGCAGTAACCTACGGTGACTTAATGGTTGCTAAACAGGCATTGTATACAATGATGGAACTAAAGCCATCAAATACGTCTTTAAAAGACTCATTAGCCATATTATACTTCCAGTCACAAGCTTACGTTCAGAGTGTTTTATTGACTAATGAAATCTTAACTACTAAGCCTGCTAATAAAACTGCCTTAGAGATACGTGCTATCTCTAGACAGAACCTAGGGTTGAGCAAAGAATCATTAGCTGACTATGAAGCATTACATAAATTAACTAAAAGCCCTTACCACTTATACCAAATAGCTTCTATCCAATACCAAATCAAAAGGATGGCGGAATGTGAGTCATCTATTAACCAATTACTAATAGATCCTAAAGCAGACAAAGAAGAAATCTCTGTAGTGGTTGCTAGAGGAAAACAACAAAAAGTACCTTTAAAAGCTGCTGCCATGAATATGAAAGGTATTTTATACAAAGAAATGTCTAAGGTAGAATTAGCTAAACTTCAATTTAGTGAAGCATTGAAACTGGCTCCTAACTTTGTATTAGCTAAAGGTAATTTAGAAAGCTTATCCTCCCCTTCTAAGGCTGAGGTTATCAAGGAAAAGACACCAACAACAAATACTGTTAGTAAAAAGAAGAAGAGAAGAAAATAATCTTCCTTTCTCTTAATTCTAATAGTAATACGACATTTTTTAAAGAAAAGGTGTTTCGTTTATTCGAAGCACCTTTTTTTTATGATTTAAAAGTTCTTTGAAATTAATTTTAGGTTCAATTATTACTAGTCTTTAATTAAAAAAACCTCAATTGTGCAACTTTAACAGGTAATACAACGTATAAAAAGCTTGTAACTTTAGTAAGCTCTGTATTGCACGTAATATTTTTTATAGTCACACAAGTACTCAGATAGTTTAGAAATTAAAAAGGTGTCATGTTAAAACAAAGATTGAGCTAGCTGATGGATAACCGACTTCTTGCGATAAATAACGTATTAGCTTCTTATTCTATAGGAATATTTGATGTTCCAGAAGTGGAATTATCACCAAAATTAGATGAAATAGACTCAATTCTATCTTCTGTTAACTTACTTGGAGAAGAATTAAGGTCGACTACAATATCCAGAGATTTTTTCATGGATATGTATAATTCAGTAACTGATTTTTTAATAGTACTAGATACCGAAGGAAAAATCGTAACGATTAATCCAATTTTCAGTGATAAATTAAGCTTGAAGGACGAGAACATTATAGGTAAGGAGTTTTCCTTATTTAATCACTTATTTACAGTTCCTTATTTACGAGAAAACATCATTTCTGACAACAGATACAACGTAAAAACACATTTCAAAAGCAGAGAAAATAAGCTGATTCATGTAGATTGCTCTTGTTCTATCATTAGAAACCGGTCTAAACATGAGCAAGGCTTTTTAATAGTTGCTGAAGATATTACTGAGAAAATAGAAAAAGAAAAAATCATATTTAAACGAATAACCGAATCTCAAGAGCACGAACGTAAACGAGTAGCTGACGACCTCCATGATTCATTGGGACAGGAACTATCTAGTGTTAAAATGATGTTAGACACCATCGCCTCTGCATATGATAACGATAAATTTAAAAGTGCTCTTAATACCTGCACTAACATATTAGACGATTCTATTAGTAACATCAGAAAAATATGTTTTGACCTAATACCTTCTGCTTTAGCAAATGGAGACTTTATTTCTGCTATAAAACAGCTGTCAGAACGTATGGTGGAGGAAATAAGTCTCAAGATTGAATCTAATATTGAGACTACCTCATTATTAAAAGAACAGGAAATTGCATTATACAGGGCGTTACAAGAGTTTATTCATAACTCTTTAAAGCATGCGCAAGCAACTATTATAACTGTATCTATTAAGCAAGAGAACAGCATACTATCTATTGTATTCTCCGATAATGGAGTTGGATTTGATTCAACTAGAATAAAACCAACCGAGACTGAAGGGAGAGGATTAGATACCATGATAAAAAGATTAGAACTCTTTGATGGAAAAGCAAAAATCATAAGTAAAAAAGGAAAAGGAACCAGTTTAGTTATATTTTTTAATACGTAACAGTAAACTATCAAAATGGATACTATTTCTATATTAATTATAGACGATCATAAAATTGTAAGACAAGGCTTAAAAATGATTTTTGAATTTCAAGAAGAGTTTGAGGTCACTATTTCAGAAGCAGAGAATGCGGCTGAAACAAGAGCTAAATTACTAAAAAACGAGTATGACCTTATATTTATGGACGTAGATTTAGGTGAAGACAAGGGAACGGATTTAACTAAATACATTACCAAAGAGTATGAAAATCAGAAAATAATTGCTCTTTCAATGCATGACGAACATTTTTTAGTGAATCAAATGTTGAATGCAGGTGTAGATGGTTACCTACTAAAAAATACCGGTCAAGAAGAACTTTTAAAGGCCGTAAAGACAGTGTTATCGGGCAAGAAATATTATTGCAATGAAATAGCTAATATTCTTTTAAATAATACAACTAATGATACCAAAAATCTAAAAATAAGCATTCGTGAAATTGAAATTTTAAAACTCATTTCATCAGAGTATACCAATGAACAGATAGCAAAAAAATTAAATTTAAGCAAACGAACAGTTGATGGTCACCGACAAAATATGATTGTTAAATTAGGTGTAAAAAACTCTATCGGATTAGTTAAACACGCCATACAAAATGGATTACTAGATTAATATAATTTAAACAACCAGTATCTATTAAGCATCCCAATAGTTGTTTTCAGGGAATATTGCATCTTAAAAGTTGAAAAAAGGCACAAATAAAGCACCTAAAAATTAAAAACAGGTATTTATACCTATAAACCATGCGCTATAAATCCGTATAATTGTGTGTTCATTTAAATAAGCACACACAGGGAAAACCAAAAGTCACATTAAATCTTAGTTTTTAAACCAGCGAAGATTAAAATATGAACCAAAGCCAGCCTTTCTATTTATAGAAGGGCTTTTTTTATACTATTTTCATAATAAAGTCTCGTTGAGTTAATACTGAGTATTTTTCAATCACTCTCTCTCTTCCTAATTCACCTATTTTATTTCGTTCTTCTTTATTCTCTATCAATAAGGATAGTTTATCTATCCATTCCTGAGTTGTATTAGCTAGCATACCAAATTTACTATCTTCTATAATAGTTTTATTAACACCAACAGGTGAGGCTACAGTTGCTACACCCATAGACATATATAGCAATGCCTTCATTCCACACTTCCCCCTCTCCCATTCATTATCTTGCAACGGCATAATCCCAATATCGAAACCTCCTATTACCTTTTGCTCTGTCTCCTTTGACCACTGCATCCCCTCAATTGCCAATCTTTCGTTTTTATAACTTTCATCTCCGTAGACTACTACATCTATTTTATTACCATACCTACGCAAAATCTCGTCTAGCGCCTCTTCAACATAGTTGAAATGATTAATAGTAGTTGGACTACCACTCCAACCTATTGTGATCTTATTGTCCTCCTTTTTAGGTATCGGCTGATAATGAGCTGTGTCAACTACTGTTGGTAGCAAATGCGTATTAGAATTAAATTGAAGCGCATAATCAACCAAGAACTGATTTCCTGCTAATACCACGTCTGCTAATTGAATAATTTTCTTTGTCTTGGAAGGTGATTTTAAAAAATGGAGGTTATTTTCAACTCCTGGCTGCTGCATCCAAATGGCATCATCAAAATCAAAAACTACTTTTTTGGCTACTAACTTAAATAACCGTTCAAAGACAGTTGTACCGAGCATAAACGCTTCTCGTTGTATAAACACAGAATCGTAAAAGGGGGATCTTAACACATCATACAAACGAATTATAACCGCTTTTATAAAAATAATAGCTTTCCTAAAGACATGCCCTGACTGGTGATAATATTGATCGTCTTTCTTAGAAATCAAATAAGAATAGGTAACTGTAATCCCTTTGGACTTGAGGTAATCGAAATATTGCTCAAAACGATAGCGCTGACTCGGTGAACGCTCCGGGCGATGAATAGCAGGGAAAAGTATTTTTTTCGATTTCATTTTTTAAGACTGTAAGAAGGTAAGGTAATAGAATGTCTATTGTACGAATTTCATTATTTCATTTCTTAATTATTAAGTATCACTATTGAGTTTTATACGCTTTTTTATATGCTTCCTTAGCCAAATGGTATCCTCTGAATTTTTCTGCTACACCTCTAATTCTTGATTGTAATTTTGTCTTATCTTCTTTTAAAAGTTGATCCATACGTTTTACGACTTCTTGATACGATTCTTCAGTTAAACTCTGTAAAACAGCACCAATCCTATGATTTCCCACTAAATCAGAATCTTCTGAAATTCCAGTTGGAATCACGATAGGCAAGCCACATGCCCAATATTCTCCATTTTTTATTGGTGTAGAATATCGATTGGCAGGAATTGGTTTGTGTGAACAAAAGGCGAAGTCAGCAGCATTCAAATAATCAACTATCACTGAATGATCTACGTATTTATGAATAAAAGCAGAAAGCGGAAGTCCTTTTTCTCGTATGAGTTGATGTACCTTTTCTTCTTGATTATTTAATATAATAAACCGAAAACGGTCTCCCCATTTCAAAATAGCTGCTTGGCAAAAATTAAATACCTCGTCTTCGAGGTACATCCCCCCTAGTTTACCAATGTAAATACCAACAATACAATCGGCGAGAATATGTTCTCCCCTCATCTTCTTTCTTGCCTCATCATCAATTACAAACGTCTGTAAATCAACACAAGCAGGCTTGTAACTACTCTTCTCCTTGTTCATACCATAATGAGTGATATAAAATGAATCATCGTCTGTAGCCGTAACACAATGACTAGCGTGCTGGGCTTGTTTACCTTCAAAATAACTCAATAGTCTATACCTGAAATTGTATCTAGACCATGTACCACTTTGTAACATTTTCTCGGCATGCGGTTCCAAACTATCTATCACTAACGACACCGACGTTACTTTTGAGAGCAAATAACCCAGCATTCCTGAAGGAGTACAGACAGCGTGTATCACCGTTATATTTTCTTTTTTAACAAGTACAATCAGGTTAATAAATAACCTAAGCATGCTAATCATAGATTTCAACCCAAAGGACCTATATACACTAGGTATCCACCAAACATTTTTTTCCCTTAACTCTTCTTTGTGTATTTGTTCTGACTCTGTCGATAATTTGGACTCTTTTTTTTCCAAAGTGGAAAGGAAAAAACGAGTACCGTCCCCAGTAATTGATTGAATAATAGAAAGATACGGCAAGGTATACGCTTGAATCAACCCCTCTTTAAGGCTCCAAGACGTTAATACGAGTATAGAAGGATCTTTACTTACTTTCACTTGATCAGTAACTTAACTAGTAACTTTGTACTCTCTAAGGTAAATATTTTTCTTTTTATTGATTGCATCAATAAACGAAATGATTGCTTCTTTTGACCATTTAAATACGCTTGTGATGCACAAAAAAGATCGGTAAAACCGACTAACTGATTGCTCTCTACTTGAGCTAAATCAAGCTCACTTAACAATACCTGGCTAATATACTGCCTCCTTTCAATGATTAACCGATGATCTTTATTCATAGAGCGTTCAGAATGATCATTCATACAAAGCGTGACTTCATTTGTAAAATAAAGTTTCTTATTCTGTAACCCCGTCATTAAAAACTCCCAATCTTCAAAAAAAAGAATTTGAGCATCTTCATTAAAAAACAGTGTTTGGTCATTCCTTACGCAAAAATTACATGAAAAATGATTTCCTCTCAACAACAAATTATAATCATACAGCCCTTTATCCAGTTTAGATAAATAGGCATGCTTTCTTTTAACTCCTTGATAAATGTATTCGTATGAATTAGCAAAAAAATCGCATTCAGTATGCTCATCAATTGCTCTTTTTAATACCTGTAAATGATTCACATACCAATGATCGTCTGAATCAAGAAATACTATAAAATCTCCTTTTGCTTTACTAATCCCGAGATTTCTTGCTTTAGCTCTTTCTGAATTTGTTTGATAAAAATAGTTTACCCGTTTATCGGTATCAGTAAACTCCTTTACTATTTGTTTCGTGTCATCAGTGCTCCCATCGTCGATCACCAATAATTCAAAATGAATATCTGACTGATCTAGAACGGACTGTATAGCCTCACTAAGAAATGATGCTCTATTGTATGTTGGTAGTATGACGGAAAAAAAAGGTTTCAAAGTAAAATAACCTAATCCCTTATTGTTCGTACAAACGATGCTATATCACAAAGTGATAAAGGTTAATGAACCTATTGGGGAGTTAATGCAACATGTATTAGATGTCACCAACGATG
>JAVCKV010480660.1:0-11843 GCA_032274145.1 Herpochondria borealis | reverse complement strand
CATTGCTCCTGTCCAACTTTGCCGGAATCGTCTTTGCTCGCACCCTGCACTATCAGTTTTACGCCTGGTACTTTCACGCCATGCCGCTGTGTATGTGGCTTTCTCCAACGCTGCCCGTACCTGTTCGCCTGATTCTCTGGGCCTGTATGGAGTATGCATTTAACGTCTTTCCAGCCACGTCCTTTAGTTCGGGGCTGTTGCAAGTGGCACACGGGGTAATTCTGATGAGTTTGAAAACTCCAGAAGCGCTGGGCATGCAGGTTTTCAAGGATGCCGATGCGTCCGAGACGAAGAAGAAGCAACACTAATAAGAGGACGATAGCTGTCTCTTGGGACAACAGGGATGTGTTTGCTTTAGGATACCCTTCGATATCGAGTACACTCCTGGATGATGCATATCACGTTGTTCCTTTATAGGAGACCCATCAACACCATGCTTATCATGTGAGGCGTTCGATCGTATAAAGCCTGATGGCTCATGCGGGCGCCTCGTTGTAGCCTTGACCTTTTAGGGTAGGCGTTTGGTGAATCATCCGGATCAAGAAAGAATAATACTCTTTCAGCGATATCATCATTGCGAATGTGAGACAACACCATGGTTATCAGGCAACTTTTCTCATAGGGTACGGTAGGGACTGGCACTGGTACTGTGGGGAAGAATATTATCAATTTCACTGGCTTTTCAAACTGAAGACGAGACGATGCTAATACGTTTCTTAACATCCACTGCTCTGTTCTCGCCTCCCCATGAACTATGCAGAAGATCGATTGGATCGTAAAGCACGAGGCAGTGACCTTTGGGATGACTTTTGTCATGCCCTCAAGAATCAAGATGATGGACGATTGGCAGCGACGTTGCGAGATGTTGGATGGATCCGACATGCAGTGTTTCACTACAGTAGAGCATTATGCAAAGATGAGACGTCCGTAATAGGAGATTATGCACAAATGGCCGAATTCGCTGGATATCCGGAAATTGGAGTCCTTGCGTTGTTGCACTATCGAAACGGAGGGAAGTTGATGGTTACGAGTGACACGCAGCTATTACAGCAGGCTACTGATGATTCATCTTGGCTACAACAACAGCAAGCACCAAAGGATGGCCATTGTGGGTGTGGTATAGACGAGTGTGGTCAGTCTTTGTGTGAACTGCCTCCCATGATGGACTTGGAGCCGGTAATGAATGAGATTGAGCTCTATGTAAAGAGTCTTTCGTCCCGCACCATGCCAACAGCGCACGAGGTTCTCACCGCACTTGCAAAGGAATGGACAAAGAACAGGCCGTCGCTGACATTCAGCGATGATTTGCCGGAGCTCTTACAGTTCTGGAAGGACGATTCATCCGATAGGTATCGCAGTCTGTCACCAGTGTTGCAACTGTTGTTGCTCAAGCAGCTGTACACGGTGCTACCTCCATTGGCCGCCGAAGCAGTGGTACATTTGAACGTGGACGAACGTCAAATGGCTGCTGACTTTAAAAGTCACAATGCCTACCATGTGTTGATTCGTGCCGTCGTACTTGGAGAGCGTATCAAGCCGCAGCGTCGCAAGACAATGTCCGACTACCATGTTCCAGTTTGGGACATACTCTGGGGACATGATGGCCGTCACCGGCAACGCGGTCAGGGGGAGATACATGTGGAAGATTACATGAATGCCTTTCGTCAGAAAGTACAAGCATGTACTCAAGTCAAGCAAGTCATACCTCAGTTGCTTGTAACGTCGGCTAGCAAACACAAGCCTCTCTTCGTCGTTGGCGATTCTCATGTGTTGAGTACAGCGTGGCAGACAATTCGACTCGCAAACGGAGAATTCAGGACGCTGACTCCAGTCGTGGTGACGGGGCTCAAAGCATGGCATTGTCGTCCCGAAACACGCTTCTTCACACAATCCCTGTTGCAAGTAATGTTGAAGCGATTGCCTGCCGACACTTCCACCATCCTCGTGAGCGCAGGAGAGATTGATTGCAGAGAGGGTCTAGGTGGCCCCCAGCTCGAAGGGTACAGCGAAACGTCGATCTACAAAGATCGGGTCGAGAATACCGTACTAGAGTTTGTGACTGCTCTGTCTCAGCTGCCGTTCAATGTCTTGGTGCTGCCAGTTTGCCCTCATGTTCATCGTTCCAACCGAAACGGCAAAGCTGTCGGCCGTGCAGCTCGACGCCAAGTGACGCAGCTATGGAACGAACAATTGCGACAGACGTTGCCGCTTTCGAACGTTGCCTTTCTAGATTACGAGAAGGATCTCTTGGACGATGGCTATGTCTTGAAACGAGCATTCAATGCAGATGGTACACACATGAATAGTGCCTTTCTACCGTGGATGGAAAAGGCGCTGAGTCAATCATGCGAAGCATAGCCCACTTCTCTGGCGGGTACACCCTTCGCCTGGGATTTCAGTCATTGTGCGAGAAATATCAAGTGTGAGTAACTGCTTTGTTGCCTTCAGATGCGGCTATTGGAGACTAGTACGCCGCGTGCACGAGGAGGGTGTTTCGCGATACGCACCAACTCGTGGAACAAACGTCCTCAAAAGTATGGGAGCTGCGGGTTGGACAGATGGCTTCTTGTGGGTTACGCCCATTAGCTCCAAGACCTTAGCTTATTGAACAAGTCTAAACTTACAACCAAGAACATAGGTACAATCTAGAATGAACACAGTGAAAGTTGAGCAATCCCAATACTCATAAGAAAACTCAAATATGACGCGAGCATTACAGTATGTCCAAAGTCACTTGACCAGAAGTATTTAGCCCCATTGACTATCAACACTACGACATTCAGTAAGATGTATTTACACCGGAGGAGGCAAGGCCAGAAATTGACCCCGAAAGTGAAAGAATGTAACGGCACCAAAGAACATCAAATAATTCTTTGCCAGCGGCACATAGACTCGAACAAAAGACTCTGGACCCAGATATTTCTGGTACAGTTCCTCCACCTTGGACGTTTTCTTCTTTTTGGAAGCAGCAGGTGGCTTGTCGAGAAATCCCCTCTTGACTGCTGGTTGTGCGACCGCACGATGCGATGCTTTCGCTGCCTGGTTCAATTCCGCAACATACTTGTTCTTCGTCTCGGACGCCTTGTTTAGGAGCTCGTACAATTCTTCTCGGTGATCCTGTGCCGAAGGCTTGTACGTGACTTTGAATGTAACGGTGCATACAGCAACCTTTTCTGCTCCTTCTTCTCCCCCTGATTCTTCTTGCTCAGGAAAGATTTCAACTTTGGTTTCCGTCACAAACTGCGGTTGCGAAAGGTCCGACATGTTGCAAAAAGGAGCCACGTCCATGCTCGCCGAGGATCCAAGAGGGATATCCGCATCCTTGACAGACGCTGTGAGCGTCGCATTCGATGTTTCAACTCCTTGAAAGGTAGCTACAGATCCTTCGGCAGCCTCATCTGCAGGGTCAAAAATCTTTGTAATCGCCAATTCTTCAATGGGAGATGAAAGCTGAAGTGAAAACGAGGGCTTGGCTTCTTCCGGGAGTCCTTCCACCTTTCATGGACAGGGTTAGATCATCCTCTAGAAGTAAATGCTAGCTTGTCATTGTTGCCGAATACCTGCTTACCTTTAGTGCCACAAGTGTAAGTGTGTTGGGACTACCGCTCTCCGTCCCAATCTCGCGCAGCTGCTTCTTGAGCTTTTGCATTTCTTGCTCACATGCTATCACCTTTCTTTTGGCCTCTTCGACCTTGCGTTGGGCTTCTGACATGGTACAATGCTATGTATATATGTATGAATGAATGAATGCGTCCAGACGAGCAACCAGTTGTCCGTCCCTTCGGGTTGGAACAAAGCTGACGGTGTAAAAAGACGAAAGGCGAAAATGATGGATGGAGTTGAAGAGCTTCCCAGTTCCACGCGAGCGAAGGGTGGACGGTCGCTAGTACCTAGTACCGGTACGGTCCATAGCCTGGAAATTATTTGTCAAACGCGAACTATCGATGCTCATTCTTATACATCGAGACACACCGCGTTTGATTGTTTCACCGCTTTGAGTGTGCAGTTGTTGTTGTTGTTGTTGTTGTTGTTGTTGTTGCATTTTGACCCGTGTTTCTCCTCCAATGAACGATTTGTACGACATGAATTACCTGTACAACAACAACTACGCCTACCTGCGTTTGGAAAACAAGCGATGGATCAAGTGCCCGAAAAGGCTGCAATCATTTCGGCAATTCTGTGATCCAATACAAAGTTGGGGGGATTGGGAATTGAGTGTCTACGCATTTCCACAGTCCAAATTTGCTAGCAAGGACGACTTTCAGAGTTACCTATTGGATCGGCGTGCGTTCCGAATGGGAGACTTGCACAGGACGCAAGAAGCATTCTGCGAGGAGAGATCAGCCAAATCTCTCCGTGTCCAAGACTTACTCTCGCATTTCATTGGGACAAGTCTGTATAACATAAAAGTCGGAGATCAAGTATTGCACTGGGACGAGCGTCATCAGCCATGGGTGCTCTATGAACAAAAGGACTTTACCAGAAGGTTGCAGGATCATGAGTGGATTGAACGACAGTCCAAGGCCATTGAAAAGGTATCTCAGGACATAGAGGCCTTCATAGATGAATTCCTATCTATCCAAGACCCGTACGAGCTTATCTTGTCGTCTGGGGAAACATCGTTCCAAGAAATGACAGCAATACAGTGGAATGGGAATAACAAATGTGTGTTGGCACGTGATTCCACCAATGAATGGTATTACTTCCGCTGTTGCACGTCATAACTTTTTGATGTGAGGGTCATGGTGCCAACGATGGCTCATTCTCATCGTTGCTGATATGTCATGAACATCTTGCTCGTGTCATTAAAAAATAGCTATGTAGCTACATTCGTTCGCGTCAAACTTACGGCACGGCGTTGGGTTGCAGGCTCAAAGAACAGCTATATAGTGTACTACTACACGTACGTTGCGGTAGCTCGCATCCTCATCCTCTACCGTTCTCTTCGTCTCTAGCCCGCACGGCGTCACGAAACGCTAGGATTGTACTTGGCGTCGGACCAACGACAGCCAGGAGCATTGCACACCAGACCTGGCTAGGAGAAGCATCACCATGGCTTTCCGCACTAGTGTCGTCTCTTGTGTTTTGGTCTTGCATGGGGAGATGCTTGAGTGAAGGACAGGATCCTCGCATCATGATCGAAGAATGGAAGTTCTAAAGTTGTAGCTACCTAAGTGTGGACCGACCTACGTGTGGTCATCGTTGTCATCGCTGATGCTATTGTATATACACGTAGGCAGATGGAACTACCCTTGGGTTGTCGGGTGCATTGCATGAATCTATCGACGGGTTGCGGCGGGTCTTGGAACAAAGAGAGAGAGCCGGTCCTTAACACTTTCCATCCATTGAAAATCTACACGTGTCTTCGGAATTTGGAGATTTAGAGTCTTCTCGTCTCACTTCAACTACAGTATGAATAGTGTTATCTGGGTTGGCTGGGCCGGATGCAAATCTTGGCGGCAGTTTTTCCTTCCAAAGAAAAAACGCGCCAACCCTTTTGATCTGCTCTATGAAGGGATAGCCAAGCCTCTAGGCTATGGTAAATAGACATCTAAGTAACAAAGCAATCTACGAAGCGGCAGCCAAAAATTGACAAAAAAATTGCGACGAACCCGCGGGGCGGGATGAACTTGTCTTTGTGGAAGTGAACGAGTACACAAGGTCGCTTCGTTGTGTACAAGACATGAATCGGAAATGTCTATCTGTTGTATGATGAATTGCGAAACACTCGAGTTTGCCAATCAAAAGCCAAGCGGCTCTTGCAAAGGGAGTGGGACTATGACTTCAAACAGGTTACCCACATGTTACATTTCTAAGAAAGTAGCGGTAAATAACGTCACGTAGATTGCTCCATACTGTAGAAGCCATTCTCTAATATGTTCTTTTCTAATGACTGTATACATATTATTACTTTATTATGCGTTACTTAGGAGTCCCACTTCGAACGTTTACGGATATGTGTAGCTCGACTAGTTTTGTTCCTGGACAGGGTTATCGCTGCGAGCTCATTAGGTGTTTATTGTATCTCACATCGGTGGAATACAAGAGTGAGTTTCTGTCAACACGAATGCTCACAAGTTGATGTCAAAGAGATCTGAACAGTCACTTCTGTGAAGTGAAACCAGCAGATTTCCCACTTGATCATAAGCTGATAAGCGGACCCTGACGATCATGAAAGTGTTGTTGCTCGCTGGACTAGTGCCTTTTGGCCTAGCTCAGTTTCCCACTGAAACACCAACGGAGTCACCCATCCCCAGTCCAACACCTTCCCTAGCCCCCTCAGGTGGTCCAACTGCTCGCCCAACGACATTGTCTCCAAGTGCAACCCCATCCCTCACGCCAAGTGCTAGACCTAGCGCGGCGCCATCTGTTGCTGAATCTGTCGAACCAACTTCGTCGATCAGTCCAACAATGATGCCAACTGTGAGTTCCGCACCAACACCCTCTCCCACCGGGACGCCTACCGCAGATTTCCCAAGCGAGTCTCCACAACCAACACCTACTCCAAGCATGTCACCAACTGATACAGCTTCTCTAGTGCCCTCCAAGGGCCCATCCCGTGTTCCCACCGAGCGTGAGCCTACCGAATCACCTGCTCCTTCGCCTTCCCCAAGTATTTTGCCAACTATTGCGCTCTCTGATACACCAACGTCAACTCCAACACCTCCTCCCACCAACCCTCCTACATTCCCTCCAACTCCAGTTCCCACCACGCGTTCACCAACATCTACTCCATCTGTCAGTCCCCAGCCTACGGAATCGCCAACCCCACAACCCACTGGGAAACCGAGCTCGTCCCCGTCTACATCGCAGATGCCGTCAACGTACTATCAGATCGACTACTTCAATTTACCACGTCGCAAATGGTCGATTGACCTAGATACACCAAACTTTTCTCAGTTGTCGAAAGGAAACGCCGTGACATTGAGCCCTGACAATGCCTTGCTGTACATCACCGCAAACAACGGGAAATTGACAGTGTTGAATGCAAAGGATGGGTCCGAGCGCTGGTCTTTCACGCCAAGTCGCAGCACGAACAATACCACCGTCTCATGCGCTAGCGGTGTGTACTTCGGAGAGCACCCCGTCACTAGAGAAGAGTTTGCTGCATATTCCATTGTTGATGAAGATCCAGACGGTTCGTTGCTCAAGACGTCGAGTCGTATTGTGGCAGTTTCTCACCCATACAACCGTGTTATGTTCATCTCCCCAAGTCTCCCGGGGAAGGCTGTTGGTACTCCAGTTGTATCAAGGAGTGTCGATACCCGAGGTGTCTATATGTTTATCACCCACAATGCCGAAAGGGAGGACGACGGAGGTATCGAAGGATATTTCACTGTTTTGTTGACCGCCGAAGAGGGCGCAGTGCACTATACAGAGGGAGCTGGAAAGACAGTGCCAACTGACACGATGCCATACGGCCCCTTGGGCGTCACTCCAGATCCAGCCGGAGGCAAGTTCCCTGGAGGTTTCGGTAACAACAACGACTTGATGATGTGGACAACAAGCGAAGCGGAGGGCAGGGGAGTTCCTGGATATCTACGAGCCTTTCAAATTCCTCAAAACTACGACCCACCAGCCATGGAGCTCGCGACAACTCGTTTGACTGATGTACAATGGAATGCCATTGCTCATCCGACCATCAGCAGCGACGGTTTACAGGCATATGTAGGGCATCGTGCGAGTCAACTTAGTGGTTGGGTCGATGTTACCTTCGATTCTGATCCTGACTTAATGGCTCAGCTGCCACTCAAATCAGATGACCTCTTTGCTAGTAAGTGCAAGAGACAGCCATTGCAATGTTTTAGTCGATCTCATTACGCTCACCACTTTTCTTAAAGCTATTAAATCTGCTCCCGTACTATCAGTCAACATGGAACGACTCTTTTCGTCCTCTGCGACAAACACTTTTCATGGCTTTCATGCCAAGAAAGACAACGGAATGGAAATCTGGAGCAGGGGCTTGGTGTCTGCCTCTAGAATGGAAGCCAAAGTGTCCCCTGATGATGAGCGCGTCTATCTCATTCAGTCGGACCAGGGTCTTTTGACAGCCTTGAATCAGTTGAATGGTCAACTCTTTTACAACGTCACGTGCGGGCCAACATGTGAAAATGTGGTGGAGGCAGAGTTTGCTCTCTCCGATAATGGACTTTGTCTGTACTATGGTGATGTGGATGGAAGAATTTTCGCATACGAGTTGGGCGTGTCTTTGCGCCCGACGATCAAGCCCACAGATTATCCCTCCTTCTCGCCACAACCAACTCCATCCCCAACTGGCTCACCATCAACCAGCCCGGGACCTACATGGATTGACGAGAACTTTCCCAGCTCATTGCCCTCTCTTATGCCCAGTGATCTGCCCTCTTCAAGTTTTCCGCCATCCTCTGTCCCTTCCTCATTGCCATCTCAGTTTCCCTCTTTGGTTCCCTCTCGATCGCCCTTTGACTTCAATCCAGTCATTCCTCCCGAAAGTGCAGCAGTCAAGTCGTTGGTTCTACCAGCCATTGTATCCATGATTCTCGGTCTTGTCTTTTTGCAAGGCTAAGAGAACCATTTCTTTTCCTCGGCTACATTTTGAATATCCAACCTCGTGGCAAAGGATAGTTCGCCACACTGAATCTGCATTGACTTCAGGTCTTATTATTTGTTACATGCATCGGGAAACCGATCCTCGTGTTGTTTTATGTACGTAAGAATCTAACAATTACTTTCAGTTCCAACATTGACACTCCATCTTTCCAGTCGGAGACAACTTTCACTCTAGTTTTGACTGTTATAATGTTAAGACGTAAGTAGACTGTTTTCCCAAATGAAAGTGTTTTTAAAGATTGTGTTGCACCCTGCCGAACTGACTGTTCACTACTGTGGCTACAATACTTCTTTCTTATTACTCAAAGAAATAAAGCTTCAAGACGAGCAAAAAGATGAAATGCGATGCCAAAACGGCCAACAAGAGTGGTCCTGCCTTGTTGCTTTGCGTATCGGCTCCCAACAAGGGAGCCGCCACATTGCGCACCACCAAAATGCCCGACACGGCCGTGGCGGCTGTCAAGCACAGCCACATCCAGGGATGCCACGGAATGAGACACAAAATAGTGGCGGGCAAGTACGGTACCATGCTGTATCCGTACAAGCAGATCCAATCCACCATCATGAGAGCCTGCATTCCCATGCATTGTGTCGTGAGCCACCAGAGAGCGGGGACGCCATAGACGAAACCAAAGCAGACCGTCATGGCGTGAACGAGATGAGAAATGTCGTACTCAAACTCTACCAGGTTGTCTGCACGAATGTAAGCGGAGAGATTGGATGTGACCTGAAGAAGAGGCGCATTGTGTTAGAAAGGGAGAACATGAATTTCGCGAAAAGACGAAAGACAAGAGAACCATTGATCTCATTCTATCCGTTTCAAACTATGCGCATCTCAAGTCGCGCTGCTGTACTTACCGCAACGAAAAACACCAGCGTCATGGTAATCCAAAGTGGTCCGTAGAGATCCGGACCCTTGAGACTATCCGTACGTGCTGCACCGATGACTTCACATCGAAATTTATCCGGATGATAAAAGTAAAGAATAGAATATTTCAATCGATCAGCAATGTCCTTAGTATCAACATCATAATAGGCCATGTAGGTCTCCATCTTGAAGCATGACATGCATGTTTCCCATCGAGACATTTGAGCAGGTTGATGCGCCGCGTTTGTATGCATTTGACCCGTTGGGGCTGGAGCCCCATTGTACGGGGCAGGAACAGGTTGTGCATAGACTGGCTGGGGTTGCGGTTGAGGTGCAAACTGCTGCTGCTGCTGCTGCTGCACAACGGGCTGTGCAAACGCCACAGGAGCTGGAGTTACAGCAGTAGAGAAGAAGTCTTGGTCTTGTTGTTGTTGCGGTTGACCCGCAGATCGAAAAGGATTGGCAGGAAAGTCCCCATCCTCACCACCACCAGCCGTTGAGTTCATCATGGTCGGAGTTGAGTTTTTGCGCAGGTGTTTTTTCATTGTTCGGTCACAATCTTTTTGGGTCGTGACTGTCCTGCACGGCACACCCGAGACTGACAGAAAACCGACAAGCAACCATACATAGGGAGGGGACATATCAGTAGACAGTACATTTAGTGTTCTTGCGCGAGTCAGTCTACCGATCTTGACGCAAAAACCTAGCTAGGTTCTCCCTTTCCCTTTCTTCTTCTTCCTTCTTTTCTCTTCTTTCTCTCTCTCTTTTCTTTTAGAAGTTTCTTTTCGCGGTTGACAGCATGAAAAAAATGCCTCAAAATAGGGTGGTTTCCACACAACTGAAGAGTGAGCCACGCGTGGAGTAGGTCTCAAGTTTTCGGGTGTTTTGTTTCAGCTCAACGTGTGCACAACACTTCACCGAAAGCTGCTGCTGGGTGCTATTTTCACCCATTCAAACCGTTCAAATTCATCTTGTCTACTCATGGAAGTGACAGTAGTTGCTGCTTGCTTCTCGTCAGCATCATTGACTTTTCCCGTCAGTTTCTTTCTCTTGGCAGGAGCTGTATTGTACCTGTTCAGGGATGTTCCTTTTAGAGCTCGAGCTGCAGCTAAACGGTTATCACGAATGACGCTCACCAAACCGCAAGTCCCATACCTGTTAGTGGAACGAACCGAGCTAGTACAGAAACTACGCAAGGAGTTGGAATATGATCGGTACGAATCCTTGTTACTGTACGGAAATCGAGGCTGTGGCCAGACCACTCTCCTCCGACTTGCCCTGGAAGATCGGGACGGAGTTCTCGAGTTACGAGTTGGTACACTAGAAGACGTTGAAGATTTCTGTAACCGGGAAAAGCTGTATGAGAAGGTGGCCGGAATGCTTGGCGTGAAAGCAGGCCGAACCCGTTGCTGGTACAAAGGCTATGTCACGGAAGCGTTTAAAACGTTCCGAAAAGTCTATGGGAAACCTGTCTTTGTCGTCATTTCTGTGGACGAGCCCTGTACGGGGGTCATGTTGACTTCTGTTCTCCAAGTATGCAAGAGACTCGGACGCGAGAAATACGAGGAACACGTTCGAATGATTGTTGACCTTACCGATGTGTTGGCTGTGCATCAGATCTCGAGATGCTTGGCCAATGTGGACACTGAATCGTTTCGAGTTCCCGACGCGAGCGGAGCAGAGACCAGCATGCATTTGGAGAAAGCGATTCAGGAAACAACGGGTACAGACGGACTCAATCAAACTGAAGTTGAGCCATTGTCAGCCAAGATGTCAGACGGAGTTGGTGGAAACTTTCACGATCTTCTCGGTCTCATCGGCTTGGTCGGGCACGGGTCTTTTGGCTCAAACTCGAAGAAGGAGGTGGAGACTGTCATAGACAGTATCATTGAAAGAGAGCGCCGATATGCCAAGTCCAGCCTGGCTGCTTTCTTTGTCGAGCTTAGTAGATTGACTGGCGTTCAACCGTATATGTTGAAGAAGGCATTCCAACCGCATATAGAGGCTATGCTTCCGCCTACAGACTCTTCAACCGCCAATCCACAACCCCTGGACGATGTCGGATCTTTCGTAAGCAGTGGTGGTGAGGGATTCGTTGGACTCTGGGATATGCTTGATCGCCACGCGACGTTTGGCATTTTCTTGCAAGCCCTCCAAGCAGGCAAACGCCTACCGTTCGTCTACACATGTCGATACGAGGTAGCTCTCCGTAGTCCATGTCAGCAGCATGCTGCTCGGGCTCTACTAGCCGAGATGAATGAGCTCAATACTACTACGGAACCTCAACACTAAATGCTTCCAGAAATGTCTCTTCAGACGGCAATCTCTGTTGCAAAATATTTGCATGCAAGTATGGTTGGATGTGACCAAGAGAAGACTAGGTACC
>JAVCKV010480549.1:0-11845 GCA_032274145.1 Herpochondria borealis | reverse complement strand
GTTTTTTAATTAAAAATATAATATAATGACAAAAACTTCACAAATAAAGGAGTCATAAATTTACAAAAAATTAATAAAATCTTCAATTCTCAAATTAATTTTCCAAAAAAATAATGATTAATTTTCCAAAAAATAATGGAAAGACCTAACAATAATAGCCCAGCATCAAATTAAAAATTAAAGAATATCTTTCGAATCCAAAGGAGATACCTGCTTAGATAAATTTTGGAAATAAGATTCCGAAGAAAACAGAAAATTCTCCAGAATGTTTTATCTATTATTATGGGAATGCTGGGAGCATTGGGACAAAATGTTTGCAACAAAAAACAGAGGAATTAAAAATAAAGTAAAAAAATTATAACAATATTACAAAGGGACAAATAAATATTATAATTTCTTAGAAAATAATTTCGGATTAGAAAAAGATGATAACAATAATACCTACAAGCCCAATACAGTAAGTCAGATCAATCCTTCTATTAACAATTCGAGATCTTTATCTTAAAGCAACACAAGTAATAATATGTTGAAGGAAAAGGGGTTTCATCATAATTGGAAATAGTTAAGAAGTGAATTGTAATTGATTGAGCAATAATTTGGTAATTAAAATAATGCTAATAAATATAATTTTGGGGATTTTGGACTGAGAAGTTAAATTTTAAATGACTTTTAGAAATTTTTTTAAAGAAGAAGAGGGAGTGTTAAATTGAATAATTAAATGAAAAATAAATTCGAAGATGATTTTGATAAATTGAATTAATATTGCGAGACTTTTTAGAATTTTTCGAATAAAAAAATAAAAGATGATCATTTTAAATATTAGATGTATAATTTGGTTAATGATAATTAGTATAGAGAAGTCGAAGAGCAAGAGGGTATGTTTCCTATTATGGAAGATTCGAAAGAAATGGACGAATCGAAAATAAAAGATTCCATAATGAATAGCAGAAAAGTATCGAAACCAAATATTTATTAAGAAGAAGACTTTTCATTGAAATTTGGAGCCTTCAATGAAGAAGACACACCAAGAGGCCTGGCAAAGAGTTAAATGGAAATTGGAAAGTAATTTAAAAATAATAGATACCATTCTAATTCAATGATGCTGAAACACCAAGGATCTTCTTAAAGAGAATTAAATAGAAAGAAAGAAGAGATGCTTACCCCGAGAACGATGAGTCATTTTTAATAAAGAAATCAAACAAGTAATATTAAAGAAGATGATGAATTTGATTCTAAGGATTTTGTAAGTAATTAAAATAGATAGACAAGTGATAAAAAAAAGAAAAAAGAGAAAGAGAATAAGGTAAGTATTGAGAAAGAACATATTTAATTTAATGAATTTGATGATTTTGGAGATAATTTTGAAGAAGAAGAGTAAAATTAATTTGATAATACTTTTTAATAAAAAAGTAAATAAGATAATTTAGAGTAAGATGATTTTAATGTTGATGATTTTTAATTCACTAATGATGTTAAGGTTGAGAAGAATGGGAAAGAATAAAATATTAATAATGATGTTGAGATTTAAGAACTTGTTATTGATGTTAAAGATGATGATTTGGATAATTAATAAATATTATAAAATTAAAATAAAAAAGATGATAATAAAAATAATGAATTTGATGATTTTAATACTTTGTGGAAAACTGAAAATGATATTAAAGAGGAGCCTTAAAAAATAAAATAAAATCTTGTTCAATAGAATACAATAAAAAATCAATTTGATGATTTTGATGACTTCAATTCAAAATAAAATAATGATAAATTGCCTATTGATGATAAAGAAGAGATATAATAAATAGAAGAAGAATAAAAATCATAAAAAGATAATAAAATTCCAAATATTTTTAAAGAAGAAGATTTCGAATTTGAATTTGATAATAAAAGTTAAATCACAAATAATAATATATTCAAGAACTAAAATCAAGAAGACAATAATATATAAGATCATCAATTATCTGTAGTAAATTCAATTAAATTAACAGATAAATCAGAAGATTCTTCTAAAAAAATTCCAATAAAATCAAAATAAACATCTCCATTTACCCCTAACAACAAAACAACTTCATAAATAATTCACATTACAAGAAAAACAACAACAGAATCAAATTAAAATCAAGATCTTTTAAATTCAAAAATAAAAAATCTCCAATCCAAAAATGAATAATTAAAACAAAGTTATATGTTAATGATGAAAGAATTTGAAAATTTAAATAATAAACAAACACAAGACAATGAACCTGAAGGAGAGTAATAAATAGTTAACCAATTCGAAAATAATATTATTTCCCGAAAAAATAATTATTTGGAAAATTAAAATAAAATGTTAAAAAAAATGAATGATTAATTAATAAAACAAACATAATAGATAAATACAAAAAGAATGCAAGAGAATATGATCATCAGAGAATTGATGGAAAATTATTAAAAATTAGCAAATAAATTAAGGAAAGATTTAGATTAGTAAAAGAAATTAAATAATGAGGAGAATATTATTTAATTAAAATAAAGAATTTTAAAACATAAAAGAAATTTTGATAAATTAAAAAAATAATGTTTTGAATTTAATGAAGATCTTCATAAATTAAAGATATCTCTTCCTATTTAAAAGATTCCTTAGAAATAAAATTATATTGAAAATCCAATAATTGATAAAATCGATAATGAATTTAATAATAAATAAGAAAAATAAAATACAAATATGAAAAAATCATAACAAGATTTTATTTTGTAAAGAATTTTTAATCAAATGTAAAAGAATACAGTTAAAAGTTAGAAAGTTATATATGAAGGAAAAGAAATACAAGCAGAATTAGATGAATCAAAAGATTCTATTAAAGAAATAATTCTTACATAAGAAATGAAAAATGAATTTGACTAATCCTTACCCGATGACTATGATGACGAATAAAGCTAGTAGTATAGTTTAAACGAATATTTTGATTATTCTCATTCTTAGTAAAATTTAATTCATTTAAAAGCCTGTAGTTTGTTTAATTAATCTATTTTATTCCAAAATTAATTAATAAGAATAGAATGTAAAACAATTATTTAGAAGTCAAGGGCCTTTAAAGATATTACTTTTTAATTGACTTATATTCCTTTATAAGATGGTCTTAAAATAAGTGTTTATTTGGAATCCTTATCTTCAATTACTAAAAATCCCAATATGATTATCAATTAATTATTTAATAAATAAAAAATATAGTCCTTTTCTTTAAAATAATTTGGATCTTTGAAACATCAAGATTTTCAGAAATTGAAAATAATAATAAATAATAATAATATAAATTAATTATTAATTCCTTTGCCTTTTACGATTAATAAATTTGTTAATTATATTAATGAAGGGTTGGATTAATTTATTGAAAATTCCAAAGAAATTATTTTAGCTGAATTTAAATTAAATAATGATATAATTAATTAGATTTCAGATTTGGTGGAAATTTTCCCAGAAATTATACAAATTGATGAAAACTATTACATTTTATTTATTGAATTTGAAAAAAATTAAAAAATAGCAATTTCTTTAAATTAAGTAGACTAATTCTAATAAGTAACAGTTTTAGGGAAGAGTTACAACAAAGTCTATAATGATTTCCTGAAGTGGTTTATTTGGATTTTTGGAGTAGGGGAAGGAAGAGTGAAAAAAGTAATTTAATTGATTTTTATTTATATTCAAAATGATAAAAAATTAACAAAAAAATCAAAAGACACTAGAACAAATTTCTGTCAAAAAAAGAAAAGAAATCAAAGTAAAAATGGTAAAAAAGATGGAATCGATAACAGAAAAATTAAATTAATGCAAAATAAATAAAAATAAGAAAAAAAAATTATTTTAAAATTTCAAAAACGTTTTGTTATATAGATAAAGAGTAGCCAATTCTGTTGTGAAATTGGAGAATGAATTTCAAATGTCGAAACAAGAAATGTAAAATTTTGTAAAAAAACAAAATGAACAATTATTGAAAATCAAAAATATGAAATAAATAATTATATAATTTAATGGGAATATGTAATTTTAAAAATAAAGAAAATAAAAAACAAAAAGATTCTCTTTTGATTTTGTAGATTTTTCCAATTAATTATTCCTTCGGGCAAATTAAATCTGATGGCCAGATAGATTAGTATTATCAAATCGAAAGGGATACTTTGTTAATAAAAAAAAATAATAAATTTTATTTTAAAGAAACCAATTAAGATACTGTTATCAAAGAAGTACAAGAAAATCGCAAATGAGTGACTATGATATAATTCAAATACGATAAACCCAATAGTATAATGAAAATAAATTACTTTCCTAATTTAGATTTAATTGATCATTATTTATGGAAATAGGTTTAAAAAAATAAAGAGTATGAATTGAAAACTGGATAATTTATTAAATTAGGATCTTAATTATTATAAATATTTCATATCAATATTGTTTAAAGTTAAAAGGAAATAATATTAAAAGAAAAGGATTATTTTTAAAGAGTTGTTTAGAAAATGAAATTGAAAGATAATATTTAATTCGAAACTGGAAATTAAAATTATGATTTTATTTGTTGAATTTGTTTGGAACCAGAAACAAAAAATAATGAAATGTTAAATTCAATTTGTAAATGTTCTGATTAAAACCCAATTCATTCTAAATGCTTATTAAAATGGATTAATTAACAAATTGGGTTTACTAAAAGTAAATTTGTTAATTATTATGATTATCGAAAATTAAAATGTGATCTTTGTTTCGAAAAATATCCTAGTTCTATTTAAATTAATGGAAAAACATAAAAATTGATGAATATTTTTCCAAGCAAAATGAAAAATTTTATTATTTTTGATAAATTTGATAAAAATAAAGAAGTTGAAGGTTCTTATGTTATTATTTTTGGAAAATAAAATAAATTTATAATTGGAAGAGAAAGTATTAATGATTTTATTATTAAAGATTTATCAATTAGTCGATAGCATTCTTAAATATGTTTTTAATAATAAAAAATAACAATCAAAGATTTGAATTCGAAATTTGGAACATTTGTTAAAATATCTGAATGTTAAATACAATAGGATGATATTTTATATTTAAATGATTACATATTAAAATTTGATTTCATTAATGACCGTAACAAATTAAATAATTAAAAAATAAAATTTAATGAAAAAGAAGATTTTATTATTAAAAAGAAAAATAAAAAGAAATAAAAGAAAATAAATTCTCCAAATTGAATATAATAAAATATGTAAAATAAAAAAATAATATTGAAAGAAAAAAAGGATTTCTTTTTAAATGAAAAGAAATTAATTGATAAAAGATTGGAAAAGAAATTTAAGTATGAATAAGATATAAATTAACATTTATTAAATTTAAAATAATAAGAGAAGAAAAATATTTTTTAAATAAATGAATTGGATGTTGAAAATGTTAATAAAGAAATGGATAAAGATGATAATAGGAAAATATCAAAAACAGATTAAAATATTTTGAGTAATTTAGATGGAGATGCATCGACTACATTCGGAGTAGAGAGACCAGTAGAAAACACTTGTTTAGTAATGGTTACTTCTGACAGAGGTTTATGTGGAGCATTCAATACAAATGTATTAAAGAAAGCAATCGTAATAGCAGAGGGGAAATATAGCGAATCTAGAGCGGCAGGAAAAATGACCATCATTCCGATAGGAAAGAAAGCATTAGATTTTGCTAAGAGAAAATATGCTGACTGTACGATCATAGAAGACTATGCTACACTAAATAATAATCTAGTGTGGGATAAAGTAGTAGAGGTGCCTAATAGATTGATGGATGACTTTAAAGAAGGAGTCTACGATCACATCACCGTATGTTACAGTAAGTTTAGAAATGCAGCAATGCAAGAAAACATGGCTGTACAGTATCTTCCAGTAGAAAAAGTAGAGGTCAAAGATATGCTTGATGAAAAATATTCAGCAGAAATAAAATACTATTATGATAATGATGGAATTCTTTTGGCAAAAGAAATAGATTCAAAAGTATTGGGGAAATATAGAATGGAGTTTACTTATGAAGAAAATTATTTACCAATGAGGTATGATGTGTATAAGATGCTAAATGGAGAAAAGGAATTTTATTTTAAAGCGATATTTGAAATGTATGAACAAGAGGAATTGGATTTACTTTTGGTTCATGAAAATGTAATTGGAAAATAAAACTGTGGAATCAAGGGAAGATGGATTTACGATTTGAGAAGTTTGAAGGCTAACGGTGAAGACGATAATTCGCTAAATTTCTCAAACCATAAATGCTTATTCTATTTATACAACGGTTGCTGGTTCAAAGGAAATCTCCTTCGGGATATTAAAATTAAAAGTAGCACCTCCAAGTTCATTTTCTGAGATCCATATTTTTCCACCATAGGTATTTATTATTTTTTTACAAATAGAAAGTCCCATTCCTGTACTCTGATTATTAAGCTTTTCCAGTTTGTTAAAAACATGAAATATCTTTTCGTGATAATCTGATTTAATTCCAATTCCATTATCGGCCACACTAAAAAGGTATTCTTGCTCATCTTCTTTTACCTCAATTTCAATAATAGTATTTTGACCTTTCTTTGTAAATAGGAGTGCATTTTTTATTAAATTTCCTAAGACACTTTCTAAATGAAAAGGATGAATTTTTGCAGTTCCTAAAGATTCAAAAATTAAAGTAGCGTTAGTACTGGAAATTTTTTCACTATTTTTTTCAATTATTTTTATCAATACATTTTCAATATTGCATACCGGTAATACGCCTTCTTCATTTCTAAAAGTAATATACTGTAACAAATCCTCCAGCATATTATTGAGGTGATTCGAGTTCTTTTTAACCAAATCAAGATAGACTTGATTCTGTTTATCTAAATTAGGTTTGAATTTTTTTGAAAATAAATTAACAAAATTAGAAATGTTAGATAAAGGAGTTCTTAGATCGTGAGCTAAGATATAAGCAAATTGTTCGAGTTGTTCTTTTTGTAATTGGTTCTCTCGATTTCTATTTTCTAATTCAAGAATTTCTATTTCTTTATTTTCAAGTACTTTATCAATATTAAAATTCTTGGTTTTTACTTCTTGCGCTTCCTTATTACTTAAGACTTGTTTGAAAAGTTTGATAGCTTCTAGATGTCTATTTTCTTTTTCACAGAGGTCAATCGCTAATTTTAACCATTGTTCTCTTTCATCGTAGAATTCATGTTCAATACAAAAAGGAATAGCCTGATGAAATAATTTTTCAAATTTTTTCAATTGCTTTTTCTTAAGAATTAGTTTTCCTTCTATCAAAAGTATTTTAGATAAATGACTTTTTAAATCGAATAATTCTACCTTTTGACGAACTGCTGAAATGATAGGATCAATTAATTCTATCTTATCAGAAGCGAGATAGGTTTCCGCTAAACCAAATTGGATATAGCCATAAATATAATTTGTGATTTGTACATTCTCAGGTAGAAGGTAGGATTTTTTGCAAGCCTCTAGTCCTAGTTGGTAATAATGTTCGGCCTGAAGATATTCTTCTTTTTTAAAGAATAGATTTCCAAGGTTTTCATAAATAAAACACAATACAGAAATCTCCCCTGTTTTTTCACAGATTTGTTTTCCTTTGATAAGAAAGGAATAGGCTTTATCAAATTCATTTAAGTGAATATATTGACAGCCAATATTTGTGTACAACGATGGCTTAGTCTCTTCAATATTAAACTTTAAACTTTTTAGAGAATAATTTAATCCAGAAGTGTAGTCTTCAAAACCGTCAGTGTATAGACTTCCATATTCTTTATAGATAAATCCAAGCTGTCTTTTGTTATGAGGAATATATTGGTTCAGGGTACGATAAGCTTTATTGAGGTATTCCATACTTTCAAAATACCTTCCTTGGAAACGCATTTTACGGCTTAAAAAAACCAATACTTCGCAAACTAATTTGTAATCCTTTTTTTGGCTTGCCAATTTTATGGCTTGAGATAGGAGTGTGACTCCTTCTTGGAAGGAATTATTAATTACCTCTTTTCCTTTATCGAAAAGATGATTAGGACTGTCTATTGAAGTGTTATGATCTTGCATTAGGTGGATTTAGTATAAAAAATACTAAGGGTGATGCATTATAAAAAAGTATAATTTGAAAATGCAAGTTTTATACCAAGATGTGTTATGATTTGTAGAGAGGTAGGAGAAGGATTACTCAAAATCAAGATGTCAATCAAAATCAAAAATCATAAAATTGTAGATTCAAGATTAGTGTTTTGATTTTGATTGACATTTTGATTTTGATTTTAGTTGTTTACTTATAGCTCATTCGATCTCTTATCGAACCATCTTTACGATGAATAATTACACTTGCACGATAACCAATTGCAATTTGTCTTGCCCGTTCAATCGCATCTTTTTGGTTATCAAAAATACCAGTATATTTTTCATTTCCTTCTCCTTTTATTGCCCAACCTTCAGGATGGGGAACAACATGTTGATTTCCAGTTTTAGCAGAAGTGTTGATGCCTTGTTTTTTTAGAAATTTTTTAAAGGTTTGTCGGAAGACTTTTTTTAATAAATTAATCCAAAATTGAGAAGTATTTATTCCAGCCATTTTATAAAATGTTTTGTGTTTTATTGATGGAGGAAAGATAAGGTTTCCCATTCGTAATGAAAAGAATATTAAGTTTTGGATACTAAATTAACTGTTTCGGAGATCTTTAAAGACGTATCATAAATAAGTAAGACTTCCTTATTCACTTCAAGATGTCCTCTCAATCTACCTGCTTCGTTCCAGATAGCAGAACATCCTTGACATTCAAAATTGTCGCTTGGCCCAATTGCATTTATCATCATAACCGCCATACGATATTGCTTGGCAATTTTGGGGTAATATGGATTTGCTTTTTTTATATTTTTCAAATCTTTGGCAACACTTGCTATATAAATATTTGCTCCTAGTTCAAAAGATTGTTGCGCATGTTCAGGAAGAAGAGATTCAAAACAAATGGCAAGTGCAATTTTGTAGTCATTTATTTCTAATAGAAATGGTTTTTTCCCTTGAATAAAATAAGGGAGTTCATCGACGTGTAAGTATTGTTTTGAATAAATTGCTCTTGGAAGTTTGGGTTGGAAAATAACCATACTGATGTAGGGCTTTATTTGATTTTTCTCCTTTGTGGGAATACCGACTCCGATAGTAATTTGATGCTGATTAGATTTTTTTTGAAAAATATCTAAACGATTATCATTTGAATAAATCGCTAACTCCTCTGCTAAAGTTGGTTCATAACCTGTAAGGGATAGTTCTGGAAAAAAGATAGCATCGACCTGATGTTCAATTGCTTGGTCAATAAATAGAAGATGAGCTTCTATGTTTTTTTCAATATTACCTTTAGTAGATTTTATCTGAGCTGCACCGATTTTCATTGATTTGTACATTTAATTTTTCTGATCCACTAGCTCAAGATACGGATTATCGGCTGATAAAATCAAACCTTCTCCAGGTACCCATTTATCATATTCCATGTTTTTTGCAATCTCTTTTGCTTTATCTAAACCTTTTAATTTTGCGACTAAATGTAAGGCGCCATCAATTCCTGCAGAAATTCCAGCGGTGGTAATTACTTTTCCATTATCTACGAATCGAACATTTCTTACCACTTTGGTATCCTGATATTTTTCTTCTAAATAATCTAATGATCGATGAAAAGTGGTAGCTGTTTTTCCTTTTAATATTCCGGCTTCTCCAAGTGCAAACGCACCCGTACAAACGGAAAAATGATATTTGATTTCTTTTTGATTTTTGATCCAATCAATCACAGATTTATCTTTAAATCCATTTTGTGCATTGCCACCAAAGAAAGCTCAGATGTCTGCTTTCGGTGAATTTTCAATACTATAATCAGGAATGATTTTTAAAATGCTTTGTGATATAATTGGTTGCGTCGTTTTGGAAACGGTAAAGACTTTAAAACCGGCATAGGAAAAAACTTCCATGGGCCCAGCAAAATCTAACACTTCTACTCCGGGTTGTAAGTAAAATGCAATTTTCATTTTTGGAGTTGTTGCCGTCTTTTTTAATTTATCTTTTGTAATGAGTTTCATTCCGCAATGATTGCAAGTTCCTGCTTTCTCAAATTCTAAATCATCACATGAACTATTGCAAGGTGGGCAAACGAATATTTTATTTTCATTAACTGAATTTTGACAGGATAGATTTAAAGCTCCAAACAAAATTAAGAATACAAGTATGTTTTTCATAATGGAAAATTTTTGGTTAAGAAAACTCAAAGTTATTTGAAATGGAAAAGAATAGAAAGGACAACTTTGCGCAAGATTGAGACAGATTGGAGAATAGTATTGAGATGATGAGTATTGGGTATTGAGAATGGTTTGTAGTCCCAATACCTAATACCTTTAATCTCAAATCAAATTATCCGCAACTTGGATTAATTATGAAAATCAGAAGGTAATTTCCGAGTATGTTTTTTTAATAAATTTCTAAGTTGATTGGTACTTTTTAGGCCACAAGCAATTGTAGTAGTCTGAACTTTATTTCCTTCCGAAAGTAATTGAATCGCTTTTTCAACTCTTAATTTTTCTAAATATTCTCCGATGGTAATTTTTGTTTTTGACTTAAAAAGTCTTGTGAGATTTCGAGCACTCATATTTACTTGTTGAGCAATCTCAATTAGGGTAACCGCAATAGAAATATTTTGAATTAAGAAATCTTGGACGATGTGAATACGATTATCTAAATGGTTTCTGTATTGTAAATAAATATTTAACTGAGGATCTGACTCACTTCGTCGAAGATGAAAGACGACTTCTTTTGCGATCTTAGCGACGAGCAATGCGCCGTAATTTTTTTCTAATAAATAAAGAGATAAATCGATTCCAGAAGAAACACCCGCACTTGTGAAAATTCTTTCATTCATTACAAAAAGGCGATCGGATTCTACATTTATCAAAGGGAATCTTTTTTTAAATTGGCTTAAATATTTCCAATGTGTAGTACAACTTTTATGATTTAAAATTCCTGCTTCTGCTAAAAAAAATGTGCCCGTACAAACGGAACAAATATTTGCTCCTTGCAAGTATTGTTGATTTAGCCAGTCGAAAAAAGGTTTACATTTTTTTATAAAAATAGGATCGGTTAATTTTTTAAATTTTATTCCTGGAATAAAAATGTAATCATCAGTTTTTAATTGAAAGGTTTGATAAGATTCTAATTTAGAGAAGAAAAGTCCTGCACTACTTTTGATTTCATTTTCTTGATTTAAAGTTATAAAATGAATATCGAAATTTTGTCCAAATTCATTAGCTTCATAGAAAATATGAGCAGGGCCATTGATGTCTAAAAGATGGACTTGTGGTGGAATGACAAAAAGAACTTTTGACATGATTATTTAATTATTTTTTGTAATTACCTAGGTCAGGAGCGAGGGACGAGGAGTCAGTTGTGGGGTTTTTACGATTTATCCTATTTATTATTGGACTCATTTATAAATCGTAGGAACCCCACATCTGACTCCTCGCCCCTTGCTCCTGACACCTAAGTAGTTACTATTTTCTCAAAAATAAAATACTTTTAAGAAAAGTACTTCTATCTGTGATTTTTTAAAATCTTTTTAGACTAACGGATTGTAATAGCAGTTGATGATAAATAACGAACGTGAATTTATTAGTATGATTAGGAAAAACGAAAGTGTTATTTTTAAAATAACTAAAGTTTATACTAATCAATTGGAAGATCAAAAAGACCTATATCAGGAGATTGTCTTCCAACTTTGGAAATCCTTTGAGTCGTTCAAAGGGGAATCTAAGAGGAGTACATGGATATATCGAATTGCACTTAACACTTCAATTACATATTTTA
>JAVCKV010480438.1:0-11845 GCA_032274145.1 Herpochondria borealis | reverse complement strand
ATAAAATAAAATAAAATAAAATAAAATAAAATAAAATAAAATAAAATAAAATAAAATAAAATAAAATAAAATAAAATAAAATAAAATAAAATAAAATAAAATAAAATAAAGAATTGTTTGTTAACATTTTTGCAATACATTTTTAACGGGTAATGACCGTGTAAGAAAATTGTTGTAGTTACGTAGGACCTATCGAATCGCTTGGAAGTATACATATATATTTATATGGGAGATTTCGAGGTTCAGGGGGTGATTCTTGTAGATTTAGACGAACCAGGGGGTGGCTATGATTTTCAATTAAAAACCATTTAAGCCCCTGTCACCCACCCTTAACCCCTTTAATTCTGCAAGCGGTGGCCCCCCGAATCACTGCATTAACGGTATTTATCTTTAGGTGACGTTGCGATGGGATTTGTCAACCCTGTACTAGGGCACAGAACGACATCCAGCAGGGACGAACGAATTGGCGACATCAATTGTTATCCACCGGATATTCTTAGTTTTTGCTTTAGTGTGCCGCTGTGTGGATTACAGTCTGTACAACGGAATGAATGGCTGGAATTTCGGCGTTGGGCATTGGGGCCTCATTCTGATTAATATTACGGTCCAACATTTAATATTTTAAGTTCAATACAAAGAGAGTTAACTATGCGCGCATGGCCACCGGGCGGGGGTCAAAAGGCACACAGAACATTGTACATTTAATGTGAAAAAAGAGAAGGCGCCATGCACCCATTCTATCCATACGCCAATGTCGACGCAATGTACACGGCGAAGCTAAATACATTAATATAATATAATTTCATTTCATTTAATATTACTTTTTGAAAGAGTTGCTTTTAGAAAAAGTACCCACCTCGACCGATTTTCAAGCTTTCCAGCTAGCGCTTGTGCATTGTAACGGTCAACAACATGATCGACGTCACCCATTTTTACTAACGGGCTGTGGCGGATGCACTTGTACAGGGTTTACACGGACCGATCGTTCGACAGAAAACCGCTGAAAATTATGGAAAAAGGCCTTACTCAAAACTTGCTGCTCATGCAAATACTACATTCAACTTTTTGCTCCCGTTTATTACATTATTATGTGCGCGTCTCGAATGCTGCCGGTCGTGTCGTAGGCTCCTCTTCCCAACCATCTATCCAAGACCAGTACAGCATGTCCCCATCTGTACCATCCTCAAGTGCAAACACTTCAGACAATGTCGAGTAAGGAAGTTCAACACCGGTCGCAAGGCGCACAGCAGAGCAAAAGCATTTGAGCACGTCACCTCGGCCAAATCATACGTAGTCATGCGTACGCTTCCCCCCGCCACCTGTCAAGGGCGAGCACCACAGAGTATATAAGGGCACGATTTCGTTCGAAATATGTCATCAGCTACACACAACCCCACCATTTCTACCACTCCATACCTGCCGACCATTGTCAATCACGCCATAACAACACCTCGACTCAAACCCGAAACCCACGCTTCGACCACAACCACCATTACCGACTCACAACCTCTCCCCCCAAAATGAAACTCATCTCCGCCATGTCCGCCTCGCTCGCCGTCCTGGCCCTGGCCACGATCCTTCACACCACCACAGCCACCCCGAACAAGCCCCCGGCCGTGGCCCAGACGCGCATTCTCTCGCAAGCCCGCGCGCGGCTCCTCGCACGCCGGCTTGCAGCCGTGAACGGCTGCAACGCGAACGTTTGCTTCGCCTTCGACGGCAGCAGTGCGATCTCAGCAAAAGAGTTCCGTCTCGAGAAGGACTTCGTCCTGGACGTCGGCGCGATAATCTCCGTGGACAGACCGATCGAGATGGCCGCTGTGCAGTACGCCACGGCAACCTCGCCGGTCACCAAGCTTACCGTCAACTCCGAGTACTTCAACCTCCGGGTGGACGCGGCTGCTCAGGATGGTGGAAAATCTTTTGTGGCTGGCGGATTGAATTATTGCTTCTCCCAGCTGTGGAGACGGCCTTTCGAGGCGAATAAGATCATCCTGCTTGGTGATGGTATTACGAGCTTTGGTGCAAACGTTGCACGACGTGCGGACGAGTTTCGCAGCATTGACGGCGATATCAGTGTCGTTGCGGCCGGGAAGGCTAACTTTAAGGCGCTGAAGGAAATCGTTGGCGGCGATGAGAAGAGGGTCTTTTACGTTGGTGACTTCTTCGGCGCGCTTTCCCTCGAGGGTATTATTGAGAAGCTTGTCAAGGATGTATGCGGGGTTGCGCCTCTCTAATCCGGAGATGGAATCAAGGTCGGATTGTTGAGATAGAATGGACCTTCGCTTTTTGCTCTCTCCCGTACAACTAGAGTAGTTCAGGAACAGGTACAGTAGTCTACAGCATAGCATAGAATAGAGTAAAAGAGAACTAAGACACGAGACATAGCAAGACCTGCAAAAGTACATTTTTCCAAAGAAACAATCATCAACGCAACCATTCATGCATGAATAATATCCAAAATTGAATCTTTTGTAATATCACTAAAACTGCAACATTTCTGAACACCTTGATGTAAATGAATAACACAGAACAAGAAACGTTCACCAAAACATTGTCCATTCAATGAAAGCAAGCTTTCTCGAGAACAAAAAATGCATAAATGTATTATATCGAAAACAATACGAAAGCAAGAAAAGTATGAAAAAAACACCTATCTAGAAAAACACCTAACAAAATATAATATAATATATATATATTATATACATATGTATGCCTCACGAAAAGGTGTGATATACATTTCAAAAAATCTAGTGCACGGATCAAAAAGACATCTGCTAATTATGCAAAAATGAGTAAAAGAGATATGTAAGGTTAAAAGCACATCAAACAAAAATACACGCGTTTAAAGAATATTATTAAAAATTTTAAATTCTACATTATTAACATTTTAAAAATAAGAACGGGAGTAAATCCAATAATCAAAAAAATAAACAAATAAAGTAGGTGATAAAATTCAAAACGTTCAAAAAAATCTAACATACGTTAGATAAAATTACTGTTCGTTATTTACTTAAAATAATAAGAAATGTTTTTAAACGTATTTTGTGTAAGGTTTAAAAATACCGATAAAAATGCATTGAATAAAATTAAAGAATAAGTATATTATTTCATAAATTCTAAAAAAGAACAAAACTATTCGCATAAAGAAACTTGCAAGAATCGATAAGTAATCTGTACGTTTCAAAACATATGCATTTTAACATTCTCTAAAAAATACAACCAAACAATGTCCTTGAACTATCAAAGTCTTTCAAAAGAAATGAACTGTAATTGCTTTATGATTATTTTATTTTATTTTATTTTATACTATACTAACCTTCATATTATTTTTTAACCATGAAAAATATTTAAGAAATATAATTAATCATTCATAATTTAGAGATCAAAATAGTTGACGTAATACATAAATTGAAACATAGCTATATACAAATACAAGATATCTACTGTAAATTTCACTTTGAAACCATACTAATAGAACTTGTTAATCTAAAAAGATTTTTCAGTACGACCCTTATGTATGTATACTTTGATTTGAACTTTCATTAAAAACTATGGATTATTGGAATTTTCAAAACATCGAAAATATCGCTTCTGCAAGTAAAGTGCATACGAGAATAATTGACATTTTCAATATTAATATAAGCTGTACTATAATTTAGAATTGAAATTCATTTGAAAATTTTCAGCCTAATAGACAACTATTAGGATTACAAAGAAAGCAGTTTTAATTATGGACCATGAAATGGGTTTATTTCTTCAAATGAAATTGTTTACATAACCATACTTAGCACTAAAAAGGTCAACTTGCATGACTGGTAGGTAAACCAAAATGTTTTGCTTACCGTGTATACAATTCAAATAAAGTGAAACATGCGAATCATATTAATAAGATTCTTCAATAGACCGCATCAGTAGTTACTAAAGGCTTCGTGAAAGAGCAGAAAATTTGTAAAACATTTGGATATTTGACAAAAGACTACAGTATTGGCAATGTCAGAAGTAATGAACAAATAGCTGAATGGTTCAATGTAATGGCATATCAATGTGTACAAACGTAATCATTTAACAATGTCACCACATGATTGGACAGATATTGACTAGTAGCTATCTTGATGCTGCCAATTGGGGACTTCTGAGGCACGAAAGGTCCTTGTGAGCCTGTTTTGTCTGCGTTGTCTATAACTCTCTTGGATTTGAGGGCAGCGATTCGCAATTTCCTCTCCGATAGATTAAATTCTATTTTGCACCCTCTGATAGTGCTGAAAGTGCTGAAAACGGCGTGCACGTAAAGATTCGTGCGAAACATGCATTTTTGTGAGCTCCACACAGAGCTTGAAATTGTGATCGCACAACGATTCAATCCACCGCCACTTGCTCGAGAAAATATTCCAAAATACTGAGAGTCGGCTATAGTAATTTTATACTGTATTTCAATTGGATAAAATGTTGCAATTATCCGATAGCTCAGAGAGAGAGAGAGAGTCCTATTTGATTTTTTCAGCTTTAAGTGAAGGCCACGCATACATTATTGGAATCCTTGGTACCCTTTATCAACGACAGTAGGCGCTTTTGATGAATATTACTGCAGTAACGGCCAGCATAGACTACGTACGCTTTTTATTCTGTTTCTTTAGTTTCGCGGAAAGGAAGTGCTGGTTCCGCTCGCTGGAAGATACTAAGATATGGTACAGAACCCGGATACTGCCCTTGGATTCTAAGGCCAACCCATTGGGTGAAGAAAGTATCTAAACATTTTATGTTTAGAGCTTGTGTCCATCGCTGAAGTGCATTTTTTGTTTTTTAATACTTCCACTCGCACGGAAGCTTTTTTGAAACGTGACTTAGGTAAAATGACGTGCTACTCGACTTTAATTAGTGCAGATAGTTTTCTCCATTGTCCACTTCTTTTTATTATTAAGTCACTTAATGGAACTCCACAAAATCTAAAATAATCCGTAAACATCGAGTAATACGTTCTTCAGACAATAAAATTTTCAACCTAAACCACTGAGCCGAAAATAATACTTAAAAAAGTGCTCTAGGAGAAAGAGAGTCGTAAAAAGTAATTACATCCCACTGTGAGATGAATGGCACCCGCGGCCAAAAATGTAGTTGTTGCTGATGAATACATAAAATTATTTCAAGCTTTTGGCTAGCTGTAAGGTACAATGCATTGAACTTGAAAATCGTCATGATTCAATAGTTGCCACCATCACGATAAAATCTGTCGAATATTGGCTTCGGAAAATCATTTTTTTCGCTGTCTGAATCGGACCATTGCACAGAATGGGAGAATTTATTAAGCTCCGCTTCGCTATTGGTGGCCAAATCAGCCAAAAAAGGGTGCGGGCGTTGGCTGCTTTCCGATCAGTGGCCATGATTTCCGTCGGTTGGTATTCTGTTGCGGTGGGAGGAGTTGCTGGGTGTATTGGACATTGTAAGTCTTTTAAGTTACTGGTTTATTTGTTAAAAGAGAGCGCCTTTTGCCAAAGAAAAACCAAGTGGGTAGTGTCAGTTCCGGCATCAATATTGCTGGTTTCTTTCGCTTTCTGCGCTCAGTAATTCAAACGAAAAATAAATAAATAATTTTAAGGTCTGTAAAAAATCAGTGCATCCTTAATTTCGTTGGTGGTGGTGTTTTCATTATAATTAGTTTTTTCAATTTTACCCAACTGTATACCTGGTTGGAAAAATAAGAAAATTTTCTTTTCATTTGTTAGCGGCAAAGACCATGAATATAAAAATATAATTATGGATGAAAACAGGAATTCATCCAAAACCAGAAGCAGTATCGAAATCCATTGAATGCTTCAATAATGGCGCTAATTTTTTCAAATTATATATTTTTGGAAGAAAATATGCCGCTCTGCAAGATGTCTTTCTGTGGTACAATACTCATGCGAAAACGTACGGACTTCGTGATCTGAAAATCGAGTCACATTTGACTTTTACTTTAAATAAACCCAGTTTCTACTCTCCGGCGTTTCGTCGGCAATTAATGCCAAAATGCCTTAATCAGGCCCGATTATCCCATTCGCTAATTTGCATCGCTGCAAATTAGCTTTAATCCTACGGAACCGGGCAAACGGCAATGGAGCAATTCAATTACACCATGGGCCATAATTTTGCATGGATTTCTCAACCTGAAATTAGGCTGATTAGGATCCATGCAAATCGACCCCATTTATGCACCCGAACCGAGCAATCGGAATACGGTACCGCCCGTAAAGTACCGCCGTCACGGGCCAGGATATTTGCACGGGCCAATTTGCATTCAATGAAAGGTGGCCTGCCGTTTCTACACGATCACCGAGCAATCAGAATAAATCGGATATAATTTTGCTCTCCTACCTGTTCAGGGATAACTGCACAGCTCACGCTGTTTTTCCTAAGCCGAGCTCGACCGAATCTTCGTCGGGCCGGGCAAGGCAATCCATTTCGCCCTTCCTGGTTAGGAGTACGGGTAGGCCAAGTAACCCCTCCATTTGAATGCCTCTCCATAAATAGTGTGCCTTAGCCTGGTAAGGGGAGGTAGAACATATGCAGTCGCGTTAGAGGAACTTTCTAGGACGAGATTCATCGATCCTCGCGTGATAAGTAAAAAACTTTGGAAAGTTCAACGGGTCAGAGTGCAACACACGAAAGTATACTTCGGCAAGATACCGTACCTGACGGTCTTCGCCAAGTCTACTGCATGTACGTGCCTCTTGCGCTACTAAAGCTTCGAACCGATGACTCGAATTCAGGGCCCTTTCAACGTCACATCCGAGCAATTACGTGCCAGCCAAGCTACTGTACCCGCCAGACTTCGGTTGGATCTCGCAACTCTGGCAACCGACATTCATCACCACGGCATTCCGCTTCGCCTCACGGTTCCCGCCTTGCAATCTTCGCCCTCAACCCCATAAACCTTACGGGTTCGTCTTGTTGCTACGGAAAGCAACCTCGGCTCAGAACGTATTCTTGCCCTCGGACTCACGTCCTACGCCCTGTCCTGCCTGGTCCTGTTTACACCATCTCCGGCCAGTAACCTGGCTTTTTGCTCTTCTTTTCATCCGTTCTCACGGACAATTCTGGGACCCGACGCTTTCGCGTCATTCTATACCATACTTCATGAGCCATCTTGAAAGAGGGACCTCGACCACCCTTTGTTGGAACTGCTTCCATTTTCTCTTGATTTTGAGTGGGTTTGTTCTTGCGCTCACGTGCATTAGTTCTGCAAGCTTTGCACGATACTTTCCAGTCCACAGTAGCACCCAAGTTCAAAAAACCATGTTCAGTAATTGTTGATCACGACGGGAGCTACGACCGCGCTTAACTGTACGTCCTCCTCATATAGTTATGTATTATATATACTTGGTTCTAAAGAAAAAATATTAAATGTAATTAAACCATCTCACCACGCCAACAAACGGGCAAAATTAAAGGATCATAAGGGTCCGCAAATCCTGGATCAACGAATTAAGCCCAGCTACAATGGAATCGTCCGCCACAATCCTCTCTGCAATTTTCGCTGCAACTGCAACAGCGACTCGCGAAGTGCGTGATCAAGATATGAAGAAAAGGAGGAAGCCAAAAAGGGATGTAAACCCTTTTTCTACGTCCAGCTCTCATATCATCCATGTTGTCGACCCATTAAACTTATTGGCTGCAGACACTTTCCTCCAGATATAGCTAGTTCAGACATCATTGTTTCTGTAAATCTTGACCGTCAATTTTATTTTCATATCCTGTTATATAAAAATTATCGGACCGCTCGTTAACGTTGGTAGTAGGTATCGTAGGGGGAAAAAGGTGAGCGGAAAATAGCTATTGGTGCCTTATGTAGATATTTTGGGTCTGACGTTGTGATAACTCAAGATGAGCGGCAGGATGTACTCAATGTGCCCCATCTTTGGCATGATTCCAACCTCTCTGTCTGTTTGGATGGACGATGGTATCGAAGCACTGGAGAAGATCATCGAAGACAACCCTGAATCTCATGTACGTATATGTTGGCGTAATGTGCAAGAAATGGAACGGTCAGAGGAGATTCTGTCTTATTGACCAATCGGAACCCCCTAAATTACTGGAAATAATGAAGGTAGCTAGCTTTCTCGCCGACTAAATCGATGTGGACAATAAAAAAACATACTAATACTAATATAATTGCTCTGTGGAGGTGTCGGGGATTTTTAGTGTTCACGTTTAATACTGTGATATGCAGTACTGGTACATGCCGGGCTGAACTACCCATCTTCATGGCATGATAGTCGGGACGGGAAAAATTGCAGGTTTATTTCTGTATACATGCACGACAAGTAAACGCCGATTGAAAAGGCTGTTATACATGCGACTGCGTTTGCACTAGACATGAAAAAGACGAAGGGAAAGACGTTTTGGGCGCAGAATTAGACTAAAAATGCCGACATACCTCAATCCGATGTCCTGGCTGTTGTCGATGTGATTATACAGCGTATAATGGCGAAAGAGCGATAGGAAGCGGATTTTTTTGTGTGCGTTCAAGGCCCCGTTTGGTCGCCTGATTCTTCCCCTTCCGCAAGATGCTGTATGCACCGGGCGTGTACTGCCCATCTCCGCGCAACTCTTGAATATACAGACGCGCTTGGTCTGTCTGAATCAAGTACTCAGCACGTATGAATACAACGTAGTGGTGGTTTGGCCGTGGGTGAAGCTTTTTATTCTCGAGTAAAATGAGTAGCTCGCAGTAAAGACATCGGTAAAACCAAACGTGCTAGTTCACCTAGAATAGGTGCTAGGCATTTGCTAGGGCAGAACCCTAAAAATTCTAGAGAATGGTCTACCATACGTCAGTCTGATGCGATAAAAAATTCCGTAGCATGTCAGTCTGAAAGTTTCTAGGGTGTTTGATTGGTATAAAATGCATCATACATAGAGATTTTATTCTAGCTGGTAGAAAAGTGCTGTATTTCTACACAGACCTCTAGCATATGTTGAAAAATATGGTAGAAAATATTCTACATTGCTGTGTGACGTGCGTTGAAATTTATTAATTAATGTGCTACGAGAAATAATAGAATGCTAGAAATTTCCTAGCAGATTCGGCTGAGACATCATAGAAGAAATGCTACATTTCTATTTAAAATATGGTAGTCGTCCACAGGTTTGCTAGGGGAAGTGCTTTTATTTTTTAATAAATTCCCTAGCACCATTTATTCAGACATGCAAGACAAATGAATGTACTGCTTGGTAATTGCCTATAAGTAATGTGCGGAATTTCTATGGAAATTTTTGTTTTTCTCTAAACTTCCTTAGTGTTCCCTTTGTCAGGTATGCTAATGCTATAATTCTAGGGCATTTTCTTGGATTAATTTCCAATTCTTCCAGGGAAATATCTAGGTTGCTACATATTTCCCTCGCCGTTTCCATTAAAATATACTAATGTAAATGCTATAATACTAGAGAAGTTTCGTGCAGTCTGCCCAATTTTTGCTACAGACATTGGTATATTGGTACATCACTGTCCGAAGTTTCTGTGCTACTTATACGCCAACTGGTACAAATGGTGCACCATGCAAATACATAATTAGGCACTGGTTTTCTTGCACCTGATGTAGCATGTGATCGCAGGTATTATCTCAGGAGATTATTCTCCGTCCGTAGGAAGAGGAGCTGGAGAACACCCAAGGACGAGAATGGGTGCGGGAAAGGAAATTTGACGCAGAACTATTTGCGGGAGTTTCCGGCCTCATCGAGGAAGGGGATCTGTACTTACGGCGACACGAAAAGGAGAATTAGAACCTTCTTTTGCGTATAGTGGAGCCGGCGCCACGAACAGTTGGGAGGCAGAAAGTTTTTTTTCATGGGGGACGATCAAATCGGTCATGCATGTTACAGGGACGCAGGTTACAAGCAGAAGTTAGTAGGGCTTAAAGAGCCACGCAGTGTGCTGTCGGAACCATGCAAGCGACGTATAATTTGTCGTGATTATCTTTGAAATGGTCGCAAAGCTGCACATGAACGATGCTGTAGTCCCATCAGCGGAACGTTTTTTCGTGAATTAGGGCGCAAAGTTGGTGGAGAGATATTCCCGGAAAACGAAGCCTGGGAGAATATGTTAGGCACGTTTTCGGGGATGGGTAGGTGAGCGAGGAAGATGATTTATCGGCGGCCGGTGCGGTGGAATCTCGCACGCCGTCGTATTTAAGTGTTCTCAATTTCATCCTGTAAACGTTTCATATGAGAGGGTCACTAATGCAGGAGAAATATATACTAAATGAAGTGTAGTGGAAAGATATTTTTCGGTAGTAACACCACACAGACAAAATAAATTAAAATGACAACAAAGAATGTATTTCTGGATACGCTCCTGCAGACACATCTTGGTCCTGCCTCTAAATTCACAGGTGCATGTGTTCATCCAATAATACCTCATCCTTTCTGGCTTTCACTATACTATGCTTCGCTATCCTGCTATGTGATTTTCCTTTCACCGCAACAATTAAGTTCACCTATTTAAAACATCTCCCTGTCGTCCGTGCCCCCTTTCCATCTTCAATGTGGTAAAGTGACTGACGGAGTCTTGCGATTGAACGTAGCGGACGCCTTTTTTAGTCTCGTCAGCCCGCTCGGCGTAACTAGAGGGACTGGGGTGGGAGATTCTCAATTTAGATCCGGGAAGATCGGATAACCCTCAACCCAAAAGGGCTGAGGAGCGGCCCTCGGTTTAAATGACTCTCCAGAGTCAACGAAATCGAGTATTGTAATAATCTACTACTGGAAAGCAAACCAGAAATAGAGGGGGTGCACTAAAAGGGGGAGCTAAGCAGGCTTACAGTCGACGAAAGCAGTCCAGGTACAGAGGGGGAAGCTGTCCCCAGCAACTGTGCCTGCAAAGGGGAATACAGCCGGGTACAGAAAGGTGGCCTACACATGCCAGATCTGGACGCCACGTGTCACGGTCTATCCGGCAAGGTTTGACTCAGCAGACGACAGGGATTCACAGCAGGCCGACCGGCCACTGTATTAACCCCCCTTCTAGGGGTGAGGCAAAACCTGGCCGGCGCACCCGTCACCCATGATGAGCATCCCGCGAAAAACGTCTAACGAGTCGCGCCAGTTGGCAGAGGTGTGGTCGCATGAATCACATAACTCAGGGCTTGTCCCATCGCCAAACAGCCAAAAACATCTCAGAGTCTTCGAAGTCGTGCGTCAAACTGAGTCGTCCCCATCGCGCCTTAAGCAGTTGAACACCCCAGGGAGACAATCCGCCGCGCCTCTTCAGTCGATCCTGTCAACCGCTGCCGCCTTCCCCGTCCTTTCTGTCCCCCTCTTTTTCCTTCTTTCGCCGCCCCACCGTCTCTCAAGTCATCAAAACGCGTTTGGATTTGCCTGTGTACCAAACCATGGTTATGGTGACCTCTCGTGTCGTCCATCTCCCAAGTACTTGCCTTGGTGGCCTTTCGTGGTGCCCTTTGCTCAATTCGTACATCTCTCGACTTGTCTTTCAAGCCCCCTACCCGCCTAATTAATCGTGAAAAAGAGAAGACTGAATACTGACAAGAATTATTGGGTCATTGTGAGATCCCCAACATACCTCAACCGTTTGGCTCATAGTGAGAATCACCAGTCATATTAGTCAAGTTTGGACTCATGGGAGACTAGATCGGGCCATCCGCGTCCGGTCGTCCTAGTAAACGGAGGGCACGGCGTCGCTCGGCGAAAGCGTCATCTCGCCAGGCTCGCCATACGCATCACGGATTCCCGTAAATTCCGGCGGGAGGGGCCATTGTGGTGCGGCGTGATAGCTCACTCCCGTCGCGCGCACACAAGGGGACGTAGTGGTAGAGCGGAATGCGGGGTGGGATGCCGGCGCTAACGG
>JAVCKV010480328.1:0-11847 GCA_032274145.1 Herpochondria borealis | reverse complement strand
CTGAAATTGACAGGGAATTTGCGCTGCCAACCGGCAGCGACGGGGGGGGGGGGTCTATTTGGGGGTCCCCCAAACTAAAGGATGAAGGAGGGGTTCATGGTGCGATAGCTGCGGTACGAATGCCCCGTTTTGGTGACGAACTAGGGGGTGAGCTCCGCATTGAAACTCAGGTTTTCGAGCGAAATGGCATGGCACCTACCCTCAACAAGAGGTCCATCATCTTCTACGATAGAGCGGAGGTGCGCTAGTTAATTTTTGCTTTACTTATTGGCATCACATTCTTCAAACAGCACTATCCCCATCCTCGTAGGAGCAGCAGCCGTAGGCGGTCTCCTCTACGCATACAGCAAGAACAAAAGTAAACGTAAAAAATCTTATTGTCCATGTGGTTGCGGTCACCACAGTCAATGTAGTGCCTACAAAAACCGTCACTATGGCCAGAGAGCATATTACGGTAACAGCCGCCGCAACTGTAACACCACTTACAGAAACCACGGCTCTTATCGTAACAATAACTACGGGCACAGCAACAACCGCAACTACAACACACAGCACAAACACTATCCCTCTAATCGCTGTCGTTAACCTCCACCCCTCAGCTTTTTCACAGTTTATTAACAAAAAGAATAAGCTGTGAAAAACTTTACCTCCCCTCCATCTCTTTCACAACAATTCCCCCTAAATTCGTTCCATTATTCAGATTTCAAAAAATCCGTTCTATCATTCTGATAATTTCCCTATTCTCGTAAACCTACGATTAGTCCCTCCAATTACACTTGCCTTCTGTGGCAAAAAAAAGCACAGCTCGTTCCCGAGCCATGCTTTACAAATTAATACAGATTTAGAACTATCTTACGCTGTCATCGCCTCAAGTGGCGGAGCAAAAGTAGTCAATTTAATCCCCTCAACAGCAACTCTGTATTCCTCCATCGTCGGGATTCTACCTAGAATCGCGGAAAGAACGACTACTGGCGTAGAAGCCAACAGCGACTCTCCTTTCTTGCGATCGGAATCAGCCACCACTCGGCCTTGGAATAAGCGTGTAGAAGTTGCCATTACAGTATCACCTTTCTCAGCCTTTTCCTGATTACCCATACAGAGATTACATCCCGGACGTTCCAGATACATCATATTTTCATACTCAGTACGAGCTGCTCCCTTCGGAGCATTGTCATCAAATTCGAACCCTGAATACTTCGACAATATTTCCCAATCTCCCTCTTCTTTAAGCTCATCAATGATATTGTAAGTCGGTGCGGCCACTACAAGTGGAGCCTTAAACTCGACTTTTCCCTGATGGTTCTCCAAATTTCTAAGCATCTGAGAAACGATCTTAAGATCACCTTTGTGTACCATGCAAGATCCTACAAAACCAAGATCTACAGCCTTCTCACCACCGTAGAAATCAAGTTCCCTGATAGTATCGTGTGTGTAACGCTTAGAGACATCATCATTATGAACATCCGGATCAGCAATCATCGGTTGGTCGATCACGTCCAAATCAACAACAAACTCAGCGTGATATTTCGCGTTAGCATCTGGGTTAAGTGCCGGCTTATCACCAGATTTAATCTCGGAGATACGTTTATCCGCCTTATCAACCAAGCCCTGAAGAACAGCTCCTTCATTATCCATACCCTTCTGGATCATTATAGAAATTCGACTCTTAGCAAGCTCTAGGGACTCAATAAGTGTTGCATCTTGAGAAATACAGACAGACGCCTTAGCCTTCATTTCGGCAGTCCAATCTGTAAACGTAAACGCCTGATCAGCAGGAAGTGTCCCAATGTGCACTTCGATAATACGCCCCTGGAACACATTCTCACCAAATTGGTCGAGCATCTGAGCCTGAGTAGCATGTACCACATCACGGAAGTCCATATGATCCTTCATTTCCCCTTTGAAAGTAACTTTCACAGACTCTGGGATCGGCATCGTCGCTTCACCGGTAGCAAGAGCCAAAGCCACTGTGCCCGAGTCAGCACCAAATGCCACGCCTTTCGACATCCTTGTATGAGAATCCCCACCAATAATAATATCCCAGTCATCCACTGTAAGATCATTAAGCACCTTGTGAATCACGTCAGTCATCGCATGATATTCACCATCAGGGTCACGAGCTGTAATCAGACCAAAACCATACATGAAGTTCATCAGTTTAGGAATATTAGCCTGAGCCTTCTTGTCCCAGACAGAAGCTGTGTGACAGCCCGACTGATACGCCCCGTCAACGATCGGTGAAATCACAGTAGCAGCCATAGACTCAAGCTCCTGAGAAGTCATCAAACCTGTGGTATCTTGAGAACCGACTATATTCACCTCGACACGAACGTCAGAACCAGCATGAAGCACTGAACCTTCAGGAACTCCCACCGCATTACGATTGAAGATTTTTTCCACAGCAGTAAGGCCCTGCCCTTCATGTGAAATTAGCTTCGAAGGTGCAAACACCTGTGGAGCTTCAACGCCAAGTGCCTTTGCTGCAAAACTCTGCAGTTTCTTGCCAAATACAATCGCGTAAGATCCACCAGCCTTAATAAACTCAACCTTCTGTGGCGTAAGCGAAGACGAAATATCCACCAGTTCCTCGTCGCCATTATAAAGTTTCTTATTCTTAGTGTTAATTGTCAGCACAGTCCCTGTGGCAACTGAGTAAGCCTCTTCCAACACTGCTTCCCCCTCTTCGTCTTCGACAACATTACCGTTTTCATCAAGTTTCTTAACCCAATTCTTAAGGTCTACACCAATACCTCCTGTCACACCCACTGTAGTAAGGAAAATAGGAGAAATACCATTGGTCCCCGCAACAATTGGTGAGATATTTATAAAAGGAACGTAGGGACTTGCCTGATAACCAGCCCAGAGAGCCACATTGTTAATTCCAGACATACGGGATGAACCAACGCCCATTGTACCCTTATCAGCAATCAACATCACCCTCTTACCTGGATGCTCTGCCTGAAGAGCTGAAATTTCCTCCTGTGCCTCAGAAGAAATAAAGCACTTACCGTGAAGTTCACGGTCAGAACGAGAGTGAGCCTCACCACCAGGTGAAAGTAAATCTGTTGAGATATCTCCGATACCAGCAACATACGTAACCACCTTGATCTCCTCTTGAACTTCAGCAAGATTAGTGAAAAACTCAGCATTTGCATAGCTTTCAAGAATACTCTTAGTCAACGGGCAGCCTGCCTCGAGCGCTCTCGAAAGTCTTTCAGTGTCAGCATCATAGAGAAACACCTGACTTTTAAGAACATCAGCAGCTTGCTTAGCAATTTTCAAATCATCCCCATCGAGAACAAGATCTAGAAGAACCTCAATCGAAGGCCCACCCTTCATGTGAGAGAGTAAATCAAAAGCAAAGTCCTTGGAAATCTCCTCCACAATTGACTCATTTAAAATAATTTCCTTCAAAAACTTAGCCTTCACACCAGCAGCACTAGTCGTGCCGGGAAGAGTATTATAGATGAAAAAATGGAGAGAATCCTTACGATGTTCGTTACCCACGTCCTTGATCTGCTCGATCACTTCTGCCAGCAAATCGCTACCATCGATCGGTTTAGGATTAAGCCCCTCAACCTTTCGATCCTCAATTTCTTGTAAATATTCTGAATAATTCATCTGTCCTGTAGGAGTCTCTACAGTCAATTCAAATTTTCAAGAAATTTTTGTACTCCATCAGTTCATAACTCTTAATTTTCACGCTCCCGAATTTATTTCAAAGCAACATCAAACCAGCAGAATAATCTCTTTAGATACAAGCTTCTCAAATTAAACAGTCATTCTCTATTTTCATAGTCTCACACAGCCAATACATTTGGTGAAAGCTCGAAAGGGATTACAACATTGTCACGTTTGATATAATGATTTCAGCCTATATTCCACCTCTACCATCACATGACAGAACTCCCTCTTTAAAAAAATGGGAACATCAGCTCCATCTCAACAAAACAAACAAATTACCTATTTCCTTTCCCCAGTCTCCCATGACAACTATGCTTTGCTCCAGAAGTAATTATTAAAACTGAAGAGCCTGATGAAATACACCATCCCACTGTCACTAGCATATGCCCTACACCTCATAGCCACCGGCCTTCTCCGTTGTATAGAGGCACAGGCATACAAACCTAACGCCCTCTGGTTCTGTCTCGTCACCGCAGTTTTGATCATAGCAGGAGCTTGGATATCCCAACTTGGAAAAAAGTGTATCGGAACCATTGTCATGGGCTCTATCACACTACTTGTACTAGCTTTTTATGCTTTTAGCTTCCTCTCCGCACCTGAAAAAGATGCTAACCTCAGAGTAGGAGCCATCATTCTCACATCAATCGCTCACTTGCTCTTACTGTTTTTCCCTCAAAAAGCTAAAAAGTCTCAATAGATCCAACCTGTCACAGATCTTATTGTTAACAGATGATGGGACTTGAGGAAGAGTAACTGGACCTCCCACTGACATAAATGAAGTTGTTCGACACGGCAATATTAGCACGGATAGAGCAACCGCATTCGACGCTACTAATTCAGTAAATGCGTTTCGAAGTATAATTACACAGGAAAGAACAAAGACTGACGACCTTTTTGAATGCACGTTCTACTCTAGAACGTTTGGTTATTTCTCATTTGGTATGATTCCTCTTCCACCCATGGGGCACTTCAGCAAACAGGTGCCAACGTAACTCTATAGAAACAAGTAGGGATATTTTTCAAATACCTGGCGTTTAGTACCCTACGAATGACGCAATTGATTAGCCAATCGTAACAATTTAAAAAAAATGCATAAACTGTGTCCAAATATCTCAATTGTCTCGGTGTTCTACATAACCCCGAGATTATACACGATGAATTCGTAGCGATCTCTCTAGCAGCTATAACTTGAGTAACTTCAAGTTTCAGAACAAAATGCTCTCAAGAAGTAAAATTTACATTATTTTAGCACTACTGACACTAGTGAATCGTTCACTGTGCAACGAAAAGCTCGATTTATTCGTACTTTCAGATGCTTCAAGTATAACTGGAGAGTTTAAAAAATGGCACAAAGTCACTCCATTATCGATTGATTCACAATTAAGTGAAACAGAACAGCTGCTCCCTTTCGAAGACTATCGTTTGAATGTCATATTCACTCGCTCCAGTAGTGCCAAATTCTACACCATTTCAGGATTCTGTCCAACCGATGGATATTCCACTAAAATTTCAGCGAAATCAGGTAAGACTATACTTATATAAAAATCATAAAACATCAAAAAATGAAACGACTTCTACCACTTTTAATAACGTTTTTTACACCGCTTCATGGACAAATTTATCAGGAAGCAAATGGTCTACTTGTCATGGAAGCTGAAAACACACAGTCACCTTTAGATAAGTGGAACACAAAAACAACCATTGCTGGGCATACAGGAAGTGGATACCTTGAGTTCACTGGAAACAGCATCTACAATGGCCCACCTACATCGCCAATCGAGTATCAGTTTAAAATCAATCAAGGCGGGCTTTACCATCTTGGACTGCACTGTGCTAAGGAAAGTTTTGTAATCGATGGTGAAACACGAACTGACCTTGCCAATGATTGTTACGTCCGAGTAGTCAACGGGACTTATGGAGCAGGTCCAAATGCTGGAGATTCACACGGCGATGACGCTCAGCTTGCAACATTACAGACAGATACAAAACTTTTCGGAGGATCGGTCAACGCCTTCTCTTGGACATCTGGTAATAAGCTAGATCTAGGAGGTCATAACAATAAGAGAGTTGCTATCTACGATTTCCAAGCCGGCGAAACTTATAAACTTGTCGTCTCAGGACGCTCCCAAAGCTACAAACTAGATCGAATCGTTTTTCGTAGAGATAACGTAACTCTAGCTACTTCTAGAGATACTACACAACCTGAGTCCGCAAGATCTTCTGGACCTGCGACTGTCACAGGTGAGTTGAAAAAATGGCATAAAGTAACACTCTCATGGACCGGTCCACAATTAAGTGAAACAGGACAGCCTAATCCTTTCGCAGATCACCGCTTGAATGTCACATTTACTCATCCCGCTTCTGGAAAATCTTATACAGTCCCAGGCTTTTTTGCTGCTGATGGTAACGCGGCTGAAACATCTGCTAAATCCGGGAACGTCTGGCGAACTCACTTTGCCCCGGATGAAATTGGCACCTGGAACTACTCCGTGTCATTCCGAACAGGTACGGATGTAGCTATCAGCTCATCTCCTACAGAAGGCACAGCCACCTCCTTCGATGGAGACACTGGTTCATTCGATATCACTGCAACAGACAAAACAGGACGTGACCTAAGAGGAAAAGGACGCCTTCAATACGTCAATAAGCATCATCTACGTTTTGCTGAAACTGGTGAATACTTTCTAAAGGCTGGTGCTGATGCTCCAGAGAACTTTTTGGCTTACGAAGATTTTGACGACACTCCGAATCACGGAAATCGCCGCAAATCATGGTCTGCACATCAGCAGGACTACAATGCAGCCAGTGCCTCATCATTTACTTGGCAGAATGGCAAAGGAACAGAAATGCTAGGTGCTATACGTTATCTTTCTCAGAAAGGGCTAAATGCGTTTTCATTCCTTACATTCAATATTGATGGAGATGATGACAATGTCTTTCCCCACGCTCTGAAGAACACAGTCGCCAGCTATCAAGCTGTAGCTGACAATACACGCTGGGCTAACAATAACGATACCGTATATAGAGGCAGATTCGATGTCTCTAAGCTAGCTCAATGGGAGCGAGTAATGGAATACGCTGATCATATGGGCATGTATCTGCACTTTAAAACTCAGGAGACTGAGAATGATGACAGAATGAACGGCGGAGATCTAGGAAGAGAAAGAATACTATATTATCGCGAATTGGTAGCACGTTTTGGTCACCATCTTGCTTTGAATTGGAACTTAGGCGAGGAGAATACAAATACCGATGCTCAACGTAAAGACTTTGCCCAATGGTTTCATGACAACGATCCATACAAACACAACGTAGTGATTCATAGTTACCCTAACCAATATCAAAGCGTTTATGATCCTCTAGTTGGAAATGCTTCTAAATATACGGGAACATCTCTACAGACCAATCTAGCTGATTTTAGTAACGTCTTTTCTAGAAGCCTTTACTTAGTTCAAAATTCAGCAACCGCAGGAAAGCCATGGGTGGTTGCCTGTGATGAACCAGGTGATGCTCAACACGCCCTAGTTCCAGATACTTCAGACACAACGCAAAGTTGGAGAGATGCTCGAAAGAATGCACTATGGGGTAATGTCATGGCTGGTGGAGCTGGCGTAGAGTTCTATTTTGGCTATGCTCACGCACATTCCGATTTGAATTGTCAAGACTGGCGTTCACGTGATGGATTTTGGGATTACTGCAAGTATATGCAGGAATTTTTCAACGACAATCAGGTTCCGTTCCAAGACATGTCAAACGAAGACTTGGTATCAAATGCAAATGCATGGTGTCTTCGAAAAGTTAATGATGCATACGTCGTTTATTTAAAGAATGGAGGTAGCACAACTTTAGACTTAACCGCAGCAACTGGAGATTTTGAAGTTAAATGGTTTAACCCAAGAAACGGAGGAAACCTCCAGCAGACTGCTATCACCACAGTGTCAGGTGGCTCAATCGTTTCACTAGGAAACCCACCATCAGACACCTCTTCTGATTGGGCTGTCTACGTTTATAAAAATCAGTCTACAGGTTCATCTGATATAAAGTTACAACGCTTTGTTGAACCACAGGTTAGCAGTGATGTGTGGAGAACGATCACTTTAGATCAGACTTATAACTCAGCTGTTGTAGTAGCAACTCCAATCTTACTAAACACAAGCACCCCATCCGCAGTTGCAAGAGTCAGAAACGTTACAGGTAACAGTTTTGAGATTAAATTAGCTCGTGCTGATGGATCTAATCTCGAAATGCTAGCCGATGTGTCAATCGTTGTGGTTGAAGAAGGTATATACACTCAAGCTAATGATGGAGTTAAAATGGAAGCTGTTAAGTATCTTTCTACCGTAACCGATCGCAAAGAATCTTGGGTAGGTCAGTCTAGAAGTTACCAAAACAGTTACACCAATCCAGTTGTTTTTGGTCAGGTTATTTCCGCTAATGATAATGACTGGTCCGTATTCTGGAGTAAAGGTTCGGCTGAGGATCTCCCAGCTAGTTCCTCTGTATTATACACAGGAAAGCATGTAGGAGAAGATCCCGACACAACTCGTGCTAATGAAACAATAGCATACATCGTTCTAGAATCAGGCAGTGGAACTATTGATGGAGTAGCCTACGAGGCTGCCGTTGGAGACGATACCGTCCGCGGCTTCGATAATAGTATTACTCCCTACAGTTATGCTGTTGGTGGTTCACTATCTGGAGCATCTGCAGTAGCACTTAGTACTTCAGGAATGGATGGAGGTGATGGAGGATGGCCTGTTTTAGCTGGCTCGGCATCATTTACAGGTTCTAACATAAACCTTTACGTCGCTGAAGATATATTAGGAGATACTGAAAGGTCTCATATAACAGAGCGGGTTAGTTATATCGTTTTTGACGAAGACTCAACTAACCCTCCCGTAGTCACTCCAAAGTTATCTCGACTACAGATAACCGCAGTTAGCAGTAATACTTGGAAAACTGTTCAGCTTCCACAGAGCTATAGTTCACCGGTAATAGTAGCTACTCCCATCTACCCATCAAACAACAACACACCGACTGTAACCCGTATCAAAAATATCACAGCAAACAGCTTTGAACTGAAACTAGATCGAGCTGATGGTGTTAACAACCAAACTACCCTTGATGTTTCAGTTGTCGTTGTTGAGGAAGGTGTCTACACCTCACAAGAACACGGAGTGAAAATGGAGGCTGTCAAATTTGTTTCCACAGAAACTTCTCACAAGGGTAGCTGGTCAGGAGAAGATAGAACTTACCAAAACACATACACCAGCCCAGTTGTGGTAGGTCAAGTAATGAGCACCAACGACCCTGACTGGTCTGTATTTTGGAGCAGCGGTGACTCGAGGTTTGATCCCGTCAGTCCAACAACAATCAAAGTTGGAAAACATGTGGCAGAGGACCCAGATCAAACTCGTGCTAACGAGACAATTGGTTACATCGTAATCGAGGGAGGTGTTGGCACTATTAATGGAGTTCAATACGAAGCAGGGATAGGAAATGACATCGTGCAAGGTGTCAACAACAGCCCTACTCCATATGAGTATACATTGACAGGACAATTAACTGGTGCCTCTGGCATTGCCGCTAGTGCTTCTGGAATGGACGGTGATGACGGTGGTTGGCCCGCGGTAGCGGCACCTTCAAGTGTCTTACCTGCATACTCGGGAACCAATATTAACCTTTATCATGCTGAGGATACTCTTACTGATAACGAGACATATCATACAACGGAGCAACATGCTTACCTCGTATTCGGTTCTACTGTAAACAACAGAACATCTAATAATGTGATAGCTGATGCAGATGCAAAAACAGCGAATTTGTCTTCTGCAAAAAGCATCTCATATACAGGCAGCTCGAACAATGAAGGAAGTTCCGCTATTACTAGCACCACAAGTTCAGACGAAGAGAAAAATCTCTCCGGAAACTCAAGCTTGGATGTTGTGGCTGACATTGAAGCTGGTGTATATAAGGTAACTTACGAAAGACCTCGTAACTATTTGGATCGAGGCTATAGCTACAGTCTCCTCGGCACCGAACAAGACGGCGGCCAGTGGCAGACGATTGCAGGAATCCAACCTAGCATTAAGCAACTTGACCAGGAGACTGAAGAGGTTTCATATGAAATACCGCTCATCCTAGGCTTCCATCAATTTGTGATGAAATCAAACGATCCCAATGTTGGAGCAGACATGTCAGGATTGTAAAATTACGTAAACCCAGATTGCTGTGCGTGTAGTAAAAGTTGCAACAGCTCAACATAATACATTACTACCGCACAGCATTATACCCCTCTATTCACTTCTGATTGCTAAAACAAAGAATCTCTTACCTCCCCTTGTTGGAACTACTTCTAAAACACCTCAGATACGACGGAATCACTCTCCATAAAAGCACACGATTTTCATAAATGAATTCTTTAGATCGTTAAAGAGTCATGAGCTTATAAAAGAACTTTAACCTTTCATCGTATAGCCTTAAAAAGCCCAACTAGTCACAACCTTTAATGAACTAGAACAGATCTACTTTCCTAGATATTTTTTCAAACCTGAATAACTATGGACCATAATAAGATCCACCGAACTCTCTCTCGCTAGTCCCTTCTGTAATTCCTTAACAGTCTTTCTGTAATTCTTCACCGGAGTTCCCCAAAAACTAATGAACGCCTCCTTTCCCTTGATTTCAATCACCTCTAGCCCGACCGAAACAGCCTGCTCCTTGCCCAGCTTCTTCCCATAAGCAATTTCACCTTCAGAAAGTTTCATCACATCCTTAGCACTACGCCGATAAGACATGATACCAATCCCATCAGTATGATCCTGTACATGCTGCCCAAACGGTTTACTTTCTCCTCCAATATCAATAATATGCTCCTCTTCATCCCACCAGAAAGGCACATCCACCATAAGCTTCAAAGAAGACTTCCTCCTATCAAGCTCTTTTCGAGCCAACAGCAAAAACTTCAAATAATCCTTCATCACCTTTTTCCGCTTGGCACCACCAGCTCTCCACTCATCTGTCAGATACGGCTCCACATCATACTTCACCGCATAAAACTTCTCACCCTTCGCCTGCCCCAAGTTAAACTCAATCATCTTTTTCAATTCAGTCAAAGTCCTCTCATGCTTCTCCGCGAAAAACATATCCCTCTCCCCTCTCAACGCTGAAATCTTAACCCCAACTTTTCCAGCTGTATGCAAAAGACTCTTCAACTCTCCCGAATTCTTCAACGCACGCCCACTTCCATTCTTCGCATTACCAAAACTAAGGTGCTGATCAACCCTCGCGATACCCTCTTTTTTGCAAAAGTCCAACATCTCGACCCTAGCCTCTTTCGACACATACGCAGATTGATTCCACGACCACATCCCTAATTTCACCTCGGCCTTAGCCACACAAATCATTCCCAAAAAACAACAAACATATCTATTCATACCTAATATTTTCCATTATTAAAATTTTAGCCCGTCCTCTGTGTAGGAAACTTAGCAGCAGCTTAAAACACCTCAGGAGCATCGGTAAAATGAATACACCAATAAAAACCCCAAGTCCATAGTTTCAGGTTTTAACACTCAAAAACTTGACTTTTTGTAGCTTAAAAACGTTTCCTTAGTAACCAACCTAATTTACTAATCTTAACTATATTTGAAACCCGTGTCTCATTTTACTCCTTGCCTCCAGCCCAAGCTAACCTAATTTGTTCAGTAACAGGCAGGAAAACTTCTTCAGATTTTTTCCAAATTAGCAGAAAAATAACATTCGAAGCACATGTTAAAGCACAGATTTTCACTACCATCACCTAGACCTTTGTTAATCAAATGGTCGGCTATTTCACTATCCGCAGGAGGACTCTTACCTTTCAACGCCGTAGCTAACGGCAAGTTTAAAGTCAGCCCAGAAGTAGACCAGATCCTATATAAAAGCTGCGTTGACTGCCATGACGACGTAGAACAAAAGGGCGATATCCGCCTTGATAACCTGGACTCGTTTGATCTTGAAACCCGACTAGATATTTTGAACAAAATTCAAGAGCAGGTATATTTCAAACACATGCCCCCCAAGAAAAAGAAAAAGCTTCAACCCACGGAAAAAGAGCGAAAAAAACTCCTCCTTTGGGTCAATGCAGAACTAAAAAAACATAAGGCATCAAAACTTGAGGAC